>JBAJNP010007850.1:7938-21541 GCA_036877545.1 Yasuhikotakia modesta | reverse complement strand
TACGCTTCCGCGATCTCCTTGAACTTCTCCTCGGCGTTGGGCGACTTGTTTTTGTCCGGGTGGTATTTCAGCGCTTGTTTGCGATACGCTTTCTTGATCTCGTCCTCTGACGCACCTTTCTGAATTCCCAAAACACCGTAATAATCCTTCCCCATTTTCACCATTTAGGCTTTCCGTACGGCGTGACAGTTCCCAGCTTTACACGCGTCTCCCGTCTGTTGTCACTGACGACTCACGTCTGGATGGAGGGCGGCGAACTATTTGAAATCGCTGGAAAGTGCGAGAAACTTCTGAAAGCCTCTCGGTGTTTCTGCTCCACCCCGCAGCCGACACGACACGACACGACACGCGCTTCTGAAATACTGTGTTTAAAACAGCGAGTAAATCCGCCTGAGGTCGCACGGCAAGCGTTTCTTACGGATGCGCACAAATCATATGTTGGACGTTAGTGGCCTAACGCAGAGTTTGCGTTCCGTAACGTTATTTATTATTGTGGTACTGCCGTGTCTTCAGCGCAGTGTGCGGACACAGTCATTTCAGTTAACGCGACACACTTTAAGATTATATTCACTTCTTTGAGAGTATATATGATCTTCTTAAGTATTACAGTGAATTCTTTGGATCCATAAAAGCATACAGGTGTGATAACACATAACACCTATAGATTCATAAAGCGCCTGTGTCAGACTGTCATTCTGAAACTCATGCTCACATTAAACCTTACATTCAAACTGCTACGAAGTTAATAAAAAGTCACTTTTTAAATCAATTTTTAACCATTTTTATTAACTTCATAGCAGTTTGGACGTCAGGTTTAATGTGAGCACGAGTTTCAGAGTGGAATAATCTGACACAATGCCAAGGGTTGTGCTGGAAAAGCGTGTAGAAGAGAAGTGGGTTCTGTTTAAAGGTGTGATCGTCTTAATGCCACAAAAATGCGTCTGTGCTGCTTCAGACTGTCCTGCTCGCGCTGTGTGGAGAAACGGGTTAAACCGGCCGCGCTGCTCCTCATGTCGCCGGCAGGCGGCGCTCGTCGGATCGGACCCGCATCTGACGCCTCCGCCTGTGACGTCACCGCGCTCTGCTCTCTGATTGGCTCCGCGGCATCTTCCGTTTCCCTGGACTGGACTTCGCTCGTCTGCCGCGGTAAGAAGCTGAAGCGCAACATGAAGCATTACGAGGTAAGATGTTATGAACGACTTTCAGAATTACATAAAGCGTTAAAACGTTCATCATGAAGCCCATGGCGCTATGAGATGATTAGAAACTGCATAAATGACATTTATCTTAAAGAGATGAGTGAGGTCGGGGAGGAGGCGACACGCCGCTGTCATTCTCAGTGACAGTATTTGGGCCTAATGCAGAACAGAACCAGACGACAGGCCTTCAGATCAGAGGTGATGTTGGATATAGAGCAGAGATGTGTTGCGTCTGACTGCAGCGTTACAGCGGCTCACGCGTTAGTGCTGGAGGAGGAGGAGGATGAAGATCAGAGGTGCAACCTTGTATTTGTGTGATTTGAGTCTTAGCGCATGCGTTCATTCATTCAGTCAGTGGGTCGGTGCTTTGACCGAACCAGGTTTGTGAATTGAGCAACATTCCCATTGTAATAAACTGAGGTTGATTATTGATCACGGGGTCGCTGCGTGTTCACGACAGACTTTGATCGTTTTGAAATCGGTCTGTATCAGACCTGCGTCCACCCGGAAGTCTCCGGTTATTTCTGACCGGATGTTTCTGTTTCCCAGTGGGGATTGAATTGTCCGTAGAACGTCGTTTAATACGTAGAATAATTGAAAGACGATTTATTATTATTATTATTATTATTATTACACGCTTAAAGTGCCCACAAGACCCCTGGCTAAAGGTGTGACGTCACACGACGTCCACAAGAGGGAGCCAAGAGATTTCACAAATATATCTGGAACATAAACAGCAAAACTCAGCGTGACGCGAGTAAATTGATGGAGAACGTGTAAAGAAGGAGCACACGTGTTAGTAAATCTCTCACCTGCTGCTTTCTGCTGCACGGGTCTGTAAAGCTGCCGTAACGTGCTGTCCAGCTCTCTTCGGTCGCTTTTGTTTTGTATGGCAGCGGCATCTGCTCATGCCTTTCCAGGTTATTATTAGTAACTCAACCCCCAGCAATAGAGCTGCTGAAACACAAACAAGTGAACATACATCTGAGTCGTTTCTGCCCCAAACGCCAAAGAATATTTGCTGTGCCATAATGCATTACAATAGAATGAAGTAGTTCGTGAGTATTATCAGTTTTGTGTCGCGCCGCAGCTGCAGATAAAGTGAAGAGTTGAGTTGCACCAGCCGTAGCAGCACGTTTAGTGTATAAGTGAGAGAAGGAGACACAAGCTGTTTATTTGTTTGCATGTGTTTTTTGGGACTAGTGACCAAATGTGGCTGAGAGCAGGAGGGTGGGGGTCACGTTATAGAGCCAGAGATTTATTTCCACAGCTGAGAGTGAAGGATCAGCCCCTCACTGGATTTAGAGCCCCGAGGTTTTGAGAGGGTCCAGCTGAAAACAGTGACACAGTTACAGTGGAGAAGTGAAGAGATAACATGGACACTTTGGCTTTAGAGGCGACGCAGCCCAAAAAGGCTCAGAATGGAGCAGTGACTGCGGTGCCACCCCCCCCCACCCCTGCCAAACGCAAACCTGCTAAAAAAACTAAGAAAGCTGTGGTCTTTTTTGAGGTGGAGATTCTGGATGCCAAGTCAAAGGACAAGCTTTGCTTCCTGGACAAGGTAAGAAACGTTTCCTATCATTGGGATCCATCAGTGTGAAAACTATATAATTACATAACTATATTACTACATAACTATTACACATGCTGATGTTATCTGAAAGGTTACAGGGACTCTTTGTGCCGTCAAAACTAGAACTGGGGTTACAGCACCTTAAATGTACACTTTCTTTTGTCCACATTAAAATGTATAAAAAAAACTACCCATTTGTAGCTACTCTATTTTATCTGTTACCTTAAGTCAGTTGCCTCTGAATTGTTTTAGAATGACTGCACAAGCTTTTCCTCTGTTTAGTGTCACAGCTCTCAGCTGTACAGTAGAGCTATCTATAGAAGACAGCCTGGCCTTCTGCAGTGAGTCGGGCATGCGGTGAACTCTTGCATGTTTGGCTATATGGTAGCTAGAAATCTTGCTGTAACGGTTCCAGCGAGGAGGTGCTTCTAATGAGGGTTCTAGAATGTCAGGAGCCGCGTTATGGGATTATCGAGGATTGTGCTAGTTCTCAGATTAGCTCTGGCACTTCCCAGTGATGTCACAGACGAGTGGTACTCTTGATGATGTCATCCAGAGTGTGATGTCTGACACGGATAATTACTTTATACAGGTGAAATACATTTCATTTGAAATGATTATTTTTACCGCAGATGACTGTGATGCTGCTGGTACTGTTGATTGTCATTGTTATATACAGCTGTAATTACACGGGGCTTTAAAGAATACCATAGTGCCACTATTAAGAGGTGTTGAGGCTGTCATACAGAAATGTTGTTTTCAGATATCACAACTTGAGAAATGCATCTTTCAGGATGTTTTTGTGGGTCTGTGATCTGTGAGGTCATACATGGCCCCTGGTTTCTGTTTTAAGATGGTTGAAGTAGCTTGAATTATTGTTAGAGTATAACAATACTGTAGGCCTTCCTGTTAGCTCAACTGGTTAGTCCTGAAAAAAGTCCTGCAGCTACACACACACAGACAGACAGCATGTGCAGAGGTATGTGTTTATTTGTTGTGTTTGTTGTTAGGTTGAGCCCAATGCAACAATCGGGGAAATCAAGTCTATGTTCCACAAGAGTCGTGAGTAGAACTCAGTTTCTTAACTTCAGTTGATCTGTAGCTTCACTCTTACGTAACATTTAACACATGCATTGATGAATTGTGTGTTTGTGTTTAGACCCACAGTGGTATCCGGCCCGGCAGTCTATTCGTCTGGATCCCAGTATGTACTGACCTTTGTTCAACAAGAGAGCATTTCTGTTGATGTTCTTTAAACTTTGTGATTAGACCTTAGAACTGCATCAGGTTCTGATGAGAAACTCTGGCCTGGACCAGCATATTTACTCTATACAAAAACCCATGATGTCAGAATTATACGAATCATTTGTGCTGATGTGTGCGTGCTCCACTGAAGTTAAAGTGTGTGTGTGCACAGGTTTCATCTTATGTTTATCACAGTTGTGTTTATTTAATAAATAATTCAGTTTTCATCTGTGTTGTCTAGATCTTTAGTTGAATGAGCCGCCATCAGTCAGACTGTGTAGAGTGTGTGAGATGTTGTGAGGGAGAGAGCTGATGTGTTTTCGGTTTGTGTGACAGAGGGGAAGTCACTGAAGGATGAAGATGTGCTGCAGCACCTGCCTGTGGGAACAACCGCAACCTTCTACTTCAGAGACCTGGGAGCCCAGATCAGCTGGGTCACAGTAAGACACACACACACACACACTTCATAGGGTGCATTTTGGTTTGTCCACAGATTGGACAAACAACTTTTGACCGGACGCTGAGACACAGATGTAGTCCAAACGTTTGACAGAAGTGATTGTGGTGCTGTGTTGTGGCTCTGATATGGGCTGTTATGATAAACCTCTGCTGGAGATGAATGTGTGTGATGGTTTCACTCCTGGACCTGTTGTGTTGTTTTTACTGTGTGTTAATGTGTCTCTCTGAACTGTGTTCCATTCAGTCTCTGACACATTATCTCTGCAAGTCACTGAGATATTAATAACCTCTGTGGAAATATATGAGCATGTCTCTCTCTCTCTCTCTCTCTCTCTCTCTTTCTCTCTCTCTCTCTCTCTCGCGCAGGTGTTTTTGACAGAGTACGCTGGTCCTCTGCTCATTTATCTGATGTTTTACTTCAGAGTTCCATTTATTTATGCACCTAGATATGACTTCACTACCAGCAAACACTGGGTCGTACAGTAAGTTAAACTGCTGCCACTGGGTTTAACTCCTACCTGCTTCTAAATAATCCTGAAAACCGTGGTTACATCAAACTAGCTTCAAATTACATCTGAAATGTTGTGAATATTCCAGCTAATGGTTTAATTCATTGTTTAGAACTCTATGTATATGTTTTTCATTTCTAATAAGCAATAATTAAAAACAATTTCACTTGTTGTTATAAAGCTGAAATTACCAAATGTTGATGGGTAACTTTTTTGTAGTTTGGCCTGTATGTGTCACTCCTTCCACTACGTTAAGAGACTTCTAGAAACATTATTTGTCCATCGATTCTCTCATGGGACGATGCCTCTCCGTAACATCTTCAAGGTGACACACACACACGCTTGAATTTCAGTGTGAACTGTGTTTGTCAGTGTGAAATGTGATTTAGATGAGATGTTACCTGTGTTGCAGAACTGCACATATTACTGGGGATTTGCTGCTTGGATGGCTTATTACATCAACCACCCGCTGTACACACCACCAAGTGAGTAAATACTATCCACACCCACGTCTGACCAATCAGTCAACAGTATGGGAACAGTCCGATTGAGTCAAAGGTCAGGTGACAGAAAACCTCAGTGAAAGCTGGTATGATTCTGGAACGTTCCTTTGATGAGGAACGTGATAATGATGATGATGATCACACATCCTGCGTCTGTGTTGCAGCCTATGGAGAGCAGCAGATCAGACTGGCCCTCATTGTTTTCCTGGTAAGCTGTCAATCAATGTCTGTGTCTCCTACTGCCAAAACTGGTCCCAGGTCAGAGCTCAGGACTAATGTTTTCTTTATGGCCACAGTTTTGTCAGATCGGAAACTTTTCCATTCACATCGCTCTGAGAAACCTGCGTCCACCAGGTGAAGTCTCCACTGGAGTTCCTGTTGCTTTATTATTGGTGTTGTTGCAGTAACTAATGAGAATGTCGTTCCTCTGCAGGATCAAAGACCAGGAAGATCCCGTACCCGACTAAAAATCCTTTCACCTGGATGTTCCTGCTCGTCTCCTGCCCCAACTACACTTATGAAGTTAGTCCAGCCTCCTCCCTGTATTTTACACCGGCACGTAATCAGATCAGTCATTGTTTGTGTGATTTTTCTGAGGTTAATTACCTGGTTTTCTCCCACATTTGTGTGTAAAACACAGCTGGGCTCATGGCTGGGCTTCACGCTGATGACCCAGTGCCTGCCTGTGGCATTCTTCACTCTGGTGGGCTTCATACAGATGACGGTGTGGGCAAAAGGAAAGCACCGCAGTTACCTGAAGGAGTTCCGTGACTATCCGACACTCCGGTCTCCGATCCTGCCCTTCATTCTGTAGGAGTCGTGCAGTTCTGCTGGCTCTCCTCCAGACTTTACCCATCAGCTGACTCCCATAACTCACCTCCTCTTGTGTGCGTCTTTTAAACTGCTTCTTCAGTTCTGTCTGATCAAACTGATTCTCAGATCCAAAACTCAAACGCTTCATGCTAATGTGTTGCTGAGTTCTGGATAAACCTCAGTACGTCTGGGTCATATTTCATCCCTTAATCAGAATAAATTGCATTTTGCATAAACAAAATTAAACCTATTTGTAGAACTATTAAACATTTTTTTCCCCATTTTTTTACAGCAGTTCTCAAGTGGCGAATGTGAAATGAAACATTTGTGAATCACAGCTGTGATCATGCTAGTGTTGGCTGTACCAAACGTCTGCTGTCTAAAATATCTTGAATAAGATCATTTCCATGATTGTATTACAGTAACTAGAATAACTGCTTTTCATGCGTTTAGTGTGCAGCGTTCTTCCAATGCATTTTCAGTCAATAATGTAGCTGTTGGTCTAAAGAGGTTTGGGGGGAAACACGTGTTTGTGTCTTTGTCCTACTGTTGTTTTTTCTACTCTGCTGGGACTTGAGTCACACCATCTATTTTAAATGGTATGTGTTGATTATTGGGCTGATCTGCTCATTGTAAACTGTTCCCAGTAACCAATCAAAAACTCAAGAGCACTGACTACTGTATTCACTTCTCGCATGCCATACTGTATGTAAAGATAACATGACACTAAAGGTAATGACACAACTGCAATGTCAGACCTCATGCTAGTATTTTGTTGACCTAACAGAATTTATATAAAACAATAAAGTTGTCTTGTGGTTTGTCAAAATATTACAGAATGTATTTTCATAATTCATGCTGCACAGTTTAGGTTCATATTCAGTTTTTAATGCTAGATACACGCCAGCCACACCAAGACATTAAAAAAATGAGTCAGGTTCTCAGAGCTCATTTGAAACTTTATTGTTGAGAGAACCATTTATATACACAGGAATACATGAGGTACAGCTGAGGAAGGGTGTATCGTTACGCTGCCTCAATCCTCTTCTTCCTCTTGTTGAGTCTATTCTCTCGCTCAAACTCCTTCATCCGCATCACATAACTGCAGGGAAACAAAGATGTGCTCATCATGTTAAACACACTACATATAACACCTGAGACTTAACAGCAAGAACAGTCTAGACAAGTACAAAAATAACAATTTCTGTGGCCTAATTCCAGAGTCGTGGGCCCGTTCACATCAAGAATGAGAACCACAGACCCCGATTAAAACTGAAGAGAACTGCTGTTTACAGCACAACTAGAATGATACATGGGAAAGATGTTGTTGGGATCAATTTCAGATTGTTTTTCAGCTGGTGAACATTGACCAGTGATGTTGGTGTGGCAGCTAATATAGATGTCCTTATAAGTATTACAGCAATCATTTCTGTCCCCAATCATCTAAAACATCTTATGCTCTGCAGTGAGGAAGACAAGCGTTTCTTACTCCTGATGCTGGCAGTAGTCCCAGTCGTGCCTCTCGTGTTTGCAGGCCAGGAAATTGGGGAAGTTGTCCCTCTTACACTTCATGAGTTTGAGCAGGTGATGGGCGCAGTAATCCCGCTGCTCCAGGGGAACCATGGCCCGGTTCATCTGCTCCTGCGTGGCCACCATAACTAAAACCACAAAACACTCCGCCTGGTTCACATGACAAGCGCAGATCCCGACACGATAGTTACAGGGATCAATCTGACATGGGTTAGTTCTGACAAAAACTCGGTCATTCCAGAAGCAATACTGGAAGAGAAATGTTGAAGAATATTGATGCTTATTTCTCCAATTAAATTTTAGTTTGAGATTAAACATTCCTAAAAAAACATACAAAATTCACAGACATAAGTCATAACTCGAGTTACAAAACGTCCAGATGAAGGTCAAAGGCACTGAAAGGCGGACAGTCACCTCTCTCCTTGCGCTCGGTGAAGCCCAGCTGCGGGTCATAAGCGGTGGGCTTCTCGGGGTCTGGAGTCGTGTCCGTTTCCGTGACATAACTTCGCACAAGATGAGACCCCATTATGGCCACGGAAAATCACGACTGACAGCGAACCAACGTGCCGTTCGAGCGTTACAACCAGCAAACGTTTAATACAGAAGCGAGAAACTAAACGCTCCTCACACGCCGCACTCCGAGGCTTCCGGTCTGCGCCGGAAGTAAACGCGTGCGCCCAGTAAGTCACTCCTGAACATCTCCGACTGATGCTTTAGTTCCGCCTCGAGACGAGCTTCAAATAATTGATATCATACATCTCCTTTATTTAGCCTTTCATTTCAGTATAACCTCAACATTATATTCATAAGGCAGAGATTTTTGTTTCAGATTCGGTTTTCACATTTACGTTTAACGAAATATAAAATTATTTATAAAACATTAATATTAATAAACAGTAGTTTAAGTTAAACTATAAGCAGTCATAATCTAATAAACTAACAAACAGTTGAACATAAGTTGCTGTATTGTGGTGAAATGTTACACGTAATGTTTACTTACCCCAGTCAAACATTTAGGAACATTGTGGTTTATTCCTTTTGTTAAAGCAGCAAAATTATTTTTGTTTGAGTGAATAGCAGAAAAAAAGAATTGAGAATAGAGAATTGTACTTCTGTAAATGTAGCCCGATGAACTTATTACCTTAATAAAATCCAATCCTTTATTGTCAAACACATTCAAACTGACATGTATTTGCTGTCACCATTGCTACACTTGACCTAACATGCAGATTTGTTTCTCACTGTAAATAAACTTTCAACAATAGGTCAATTTAATCTCACGCACACTGTCTGATTATTGATAGAGGTCATCATCTCCATCATCTCTAAAATGACCCCCTGAGCCTTGGCCGGACCCCTGACCTCCCCCTGACTGAGCTGCAGCAGGAAACCTGTGGATGAGAAGTAGGGAAAGAAACGTTACTCCACAAAAAGATGGAGAGAGAGCCTGTTTAGTGCACCTGTCTGTCTGAGCACCTGAAGTTGCCAAATCCACGACTCTGCTGCAAAGTCTGAGCAAACATCTCATACTTCCGTATGTCATTGTCACTCACAGACCGACGAGCAAATTTCATGGCTTCCTCAAAATGATCCTTCCTAATCTCAGGCACAGGGTCATAATCATCATCCTGAGAGAGAGAGAGAGAGAGACAGGTGCACAGGTATGGTATCGCTGTGATACATGTTTCCTTTATACAATGACTAGATAAAACAAAATCCAACCGCAGCCCATCTGGTAGAAACAGCTGCATTTGAGTCTAAACATCACAGACCCTTACACACACTGACCATAGCAGTCTCTTTCCTGGCCTGTCTCTGTCTCTCAGCACGGATCTCTGCCTCTATGGCTTCTCTGATGGCGAGTTTACAGGCTCTCTGACAGATCTCAGTCAGGTCTGCTCCTGAGAATCCCTCTGTAATCCGGGCCAGAAACGCCAGATCCACGTCCTGAGAAGGAAACTGTAGTATTTAGTGGGCTGCTAGTGCGCGGAGATCTGTGTGTGTGTGTGTTTGAAATTACAAAATATTGGTCCTAAAAACTAAACAGTATTATTTAGTAACAGGTTTTACTTTTTTATTAATACAATTTCATTAACTACAACAAAATCATGATGTAAATTTGTGCCTCACATTTATATAAATAGCATGGAAGCCACTCATAAGCATCATTTTTAAATTTGTTCTTATTTGTCCCGTCAGTGAAGACCATATAAAAGTATGGCGCTTGTTATATTTAAATTAGGCTGCAAACTCAGTATAAGAAATGAATGTAGCTATAAATTCTGCAGGAGTGCAGCACAGCAACGCTGTCAATGGCCCTTCAGTGTAGCAGTGTGTTTGTGTGAATGACCTCAGCGATAGGGGACTTGCGCAGGTTGGCTCTTAGGATTGCAGTGCGGGAGGGAGTGTCAGGGAGCGGGATATAGATTAACTGATCCAAACGGCCAGGCCTCAGTATCGCAGGGTCAATAATATCAGGCCTGAGGGAAACACGGACGTCATACAGTTAGAGAGACATTCCAGAATCTTTTGACACACCACTCACACAGGCTTCACCTGTTGGTGGCACCAATGATGAAGACATTCTTCTTATTGGTCATCCCATCCATTTCTGTCAGAATCTGGTTAATGACCCTGTCAGCTGCGCCCCCTGCATCTCCAGCCCCGCCCCCTCGTGCTTTAGCAATGGAGTCCAGCTCATCAAAAAACAGAATGCATGGGGCAGCTTGCCGTGCCTGATATCACAACAGCAAAAGCACATGATGGTGACATGAATGCTTCACAGGCAAACAGGCCACATGCAGAGGTGCTCAGAGTGGCATACAAATGTAAAAGTCTGGAATATTTTCACTATGTCTGATATCAGCAGTGTCACATCACGTCGAGCAATGTAACCGCTCACCTTATCAAACACGTCTCTGACGTTCGCCTCCGACTCACCGAACCACATGGTGAGAAGCTCTGGTCCTGCCATCCACACAAGACATGGAGTGGATCACACACACACACACACACCTGTATGCAGCCTGTCCTTCTGTAACATGTCTCTCTCACACACATATACCTTTAATGGACACAAAGTTAGCCTGGCACTCGTTGGCAATAGCTTTAGCTAGTAGGGTTTTTCCACAGCCTGGTGGGCCATAGAACAGAACCCCTCGAGATGGAGTCATTCCAAACTTTAGGAACTTGTCAGGATACTCTACAGGATACTTCCCAGGACAGAGATTAAATACATGCATGACCATTTTGTTTATGTTAGATTGTGTGTGTGTGTGTGTGTGTGTGTGGTTTTACCTGCACAAGCTCCTGTAACTCCCTCTTCACCTCATCAAGTCCTCCAATGTCCTCCCAGTTTACCTGAGGAACCTCTGCGACGGTCTCCCTCAGAGCAGATGGGTTACTCTGACTCAGAGCCCACTGAGAGACACAATGAGATACAGGTCCATAAGAAAGAAAAAGGTATAATCCCAATATTCCCAATGATTGTTTTTTAATTCAGTAAAAACATTGTGTTATGTCTCTGGCAGTGTGAAGCAGCATCTGAGTTTTGTTTTCTGTGATGCAGTGTGTGTGAATGTTGACTCTGACCTTGAAGTCGTCCATGGTGACAGCGAGAGAGTTGAGAAGGTCGGCATCGATGCTGTCATCCTCCAGATCGATCAGGGTCATCTTTTTACGGATGGCCTGAAGCGCAGCCTCTGAACACAGAGCTGCCAAATCTGCTCCCACATGCCCGTGTGTTTCCGTGGAGATCTGACATACACAAAAACCAAGAGAATTCCTAAAACATCTGGCATACGACAGACCCTCCACCTCTTATTACTCTCACCTGTTCCAGATCCACATCTTCTGACAGTTTCATGTTTTTGGTGTGGATCTGTAAAATCTCCAGCCTGCCCGTGGAATCCGGGATGCCGATGTCAATTTCACGATCAAAGCGACCTGCACAGAGGAGCTGTTACAACACACACTTTACCACCAGTACGTGGTTTGTGCTGTTCAGACCACAGTGAATAAATCACTGGACATCAACAGTTTCTGCTGATGGGATTGTGAGCCGCTTTCTTTCGTGCCCATTGGGAAAATTGCAGTTTTGCTTCAATGCCCATTTGCATAACGTCACACGCGGCTTGCGTTTGTCACGTTACACATGTGTTTTTGTGTGTATTTGTACTTTTTTTGTGTGTATTTGTACTTTGCTCTCACCAAAACGCCGAAGTGCCGGATCCACGCTGTTGGGTCTGTTTGTGGCTGCCATGACGACAACATGTGCTCGTTGTTTTAGGCCGTCCATCAGAGTTAGTAGCTGAGACACGATCCTGCGCTCAACCTCCCCATGAGTCTACAGACATGACAAAACAGCGGCACATTCTTCTCGGTTACGTCAGACTGGGCATACGATTCACTTTCAGTCTTTTTCTACCTTCTCTCGTTTTGGAGCGATTGCGTCCAGCTCATCAATGAAGATGATCGCAGGGGCGTTTTTTTCTGCCTCCTCAAAAGCTTTTCGCAAGTTACTCTCAGATTCTCCTGCCAGCTTACTCATTATTTCAGGCCCTGCAATACAAACCGACACAGCAACCGTAGTGCACACAGCATAATATTGATTGAGTTTTGCAGTATGAGTTTTGATGTAGAGTTTATTTGTGTTTACATGCATCTGTTAATGCAAGACAACCAATCCCAACAGCCTTACATACCATTAATGAGGAAGAAAAAGGCTCCTGTCTCATTAGCAACAGCACGAGCCACCAGAGTCTTGCCTGTGCCAGGGGGTCCGTACAGCAGGATTCCTCTCGGGGGCTGCAGAAGGACACAGATGAACTTGTAAGCCTAATTTCCTACTGTATAAATATACATAAACCTATTTATAAATCTACCTAATCTACTGTATAAATAGACATAAAGATGAACACCAGAAGTTGACAAGAACTCTTGCCTTCACTCCGATGGCTTTGAAGAGGCCGGGGTGTCTGAGCGGCAGCTCCACCATCTCCTTAATCTGAGCCAGCTGTTTACGACACCCCCCAATGTCATCATACCCAATGTCATTCAGACTCTCCTCCTCGTCCTGACATCATCAACACACCACATGACATCATTAAACGCTGACACGGCACTGAAGAACCAGTAGCAGCAACACTCACACACCTCTCGTTTGATAGGCTCTCCTTCACAGTGGATGACAGTATCCGGGGCAACAATGCAGTGCGGCGTGGGGTCTGTTTCTACCACCTTAAACTCCACCGCTCTCATGCCCCCTCTTACCAAGAAAATATCACCTGAGAAAACAGAGAGCTCAGATGTTTGCTTCACTGTCACCTATTCTTTAGCAGAAAACAGGACCTGTTGAAGTGCGGGTGCTGTACACAAACATTATCTGTCAATGTTCAATTCAAAGAAGCCCCAATTCAAAAACAAATGAAAAGGAGTAAATATTCTATAAAACCCTTCATTTCTCTTTTTTTGCTACTGTACACATTAAGGTGCAGGTATGAATGCATTATTTTATATTAATGTTTCTCTGTATATGTGATATGTTTTATTAGCTTTCCCATAATCTAATCATGAATCTCTGCAGAAACCTCTAGTTTACTTCAGCTGCCCACAGATCTTTACCTAAACCTCACCATACACCCAACTCCCAAAGCCATGTTCAGCGTCAGACCTGGTCTGTGAGAACACATCAGCACAGGTACCTCTGTGAACTGGTTCAGCGTCAGACCTGGTCTGTGAGAACACATCAGCACAGGTACCTCTGTGAACTGG
>JBAJNP010007849.1:0-21544 GCA_036877545.1 Yasuhikotakia modesta | reverse complement strand
TATATATATATACTCTATACTAATATAATAATATACATATATATTAAAAAGCATGTACACATGCATTCACACACGCATTTATACGTGAGGTTTCCTCCATGCAGACACACACTGCCGCGGTGCATTATTACTCACGGTACGAGTTTGCGACGGACCGAGCGCGTACCAACAGTAATAATGAACCGTGAACAATGACCTCAGATCTTCAGCTTCATCCTGCTGATTCAAACACACCTGCTGCAAATGCTGCAAAGTTTTATACATGTTCATATATGAATAACTGACATTGAGGTTTGACTGTGTTAATGTGCACAGAATAATGAATGACATGCATAACAGTGTAAAGCACTAAGTTTGCCTCAGAAGTGAAATACAGTTAGAAGCACATAAATACAATATTCGTGCAATAAATAATTTAACACAGAGGCCGCAAATCTCCATTCTTAAATTATACTTTTCTTCTTTAGTACAATTTAGTTGCATATAATACAACAAGTCAGAATAACAATTTACACTCTTATATACATATATTTCAGTACAGATCTATGCATGGCTTAATATGCACAAACTGATGTATTTCTGTTACATTAGGAGATGAGCCAATGGCCTCCTACGTTTTTTATGTAAAAGAAAAATCTGCAAAAATGACCAATATTTGTAACTCAATTTTAGAGTTTCTTATTGTTGCTGTTATTGATTAGAATTATTAAGTATATGCCCATAAAATCACACTGTATGTCATGTCAACTGCAGTTTAAAATATCCTGGGAAATAGCGGGTTTGAAATTGTACCTGTAAATGACGGATCTGTCTCCAAACATGCCGGTCCAGACAGCGGTCTGAGTTTTCAGAGGCCATAGATTCATGCTTGAGATCCAGAACGTGGACTTTAATCGGGTCACATCACCGTAGCGTGAAGCTGAGGAATGAAAAGCCTTTGTCACCTAACAGGTTGTTTTATTTCACCTTCCTGTGGAAGTGAGGAATCAGGATGGTCATTCCCAAACCGGATTTCCTGTGTGTGTTTGGGAACAATTTAACTGCTGCAGAGAACAAACTCCATCTAATCTCACCATCCAAAGAGTTTGTCAGGTTTCTGAGGAAAACTTTGCTATTTATTCAAATTAAGAAAACATAGAAAAAGTTATTTAATTGTTCAAATATTTTTAAGTTCGGTAGCTTTTTAAAACTTTCCACTAACTAAAGAATAACGTTTTTGATGTATATAATATATAACACACAAAAACATTCTACTAATGTTAGTAAAGTTAAAACAAGTAAAAACTTACTGCAAGTGAAAACTTAAAAGTGAACTTTAGACAATGTTAGCCAACGTTCTGACAATGTTTCCTGTTAACTGGGACCCAGCTTATACAACAGCTTAAACCAGCCTAACCAAACATTTTAATTAGACAATATAATTAGTTACTTAAGTGCTATTCTGAGTTTGCTGATACAGTGATGCCTGTAACTAGATGTTTAAAGCTCTTTACATGTAGCATATTGCAACTTTACTAAAACACGTATTAACCAATTCTGTACCTGAGACCAGAACTATCAGTAAAAATATTACAAAACATGACAAATTCATGTTTCATAGAAATGGAAAAAACTGAAGGGAAAATGTGTTTGTTTTAAAGAAGAGGCCACTCAGTATATTTAAACTTGCAGAATCATATTAGGAGAGAGACAGAGAGGAAACAGGAAGCAGCTGTTGGATGCAGATAGCAGGTCCTGCTTCATCTGAACAATAAAAATCTCAGCGGCTCAGGAAGAGGACGTGCGTCAGCACCGAGAGACACGTTTACAGACAAGATGGTGCCAAACCCAAAACCGTCAAGCGCAGCTCAGTGCTCCTGATGTTCTGAGTGAATGTTGTTCTGGATCTGGGAATGGTGAAACCTGGGAACGTTTGCCAGACAAGTCCTTAAAAACAGGGCAGGTGACCAGTAGCTGTTGTATAATGATTCCATCATAATTATATGTTTATAATGTTTGTCCAATCATTGCATTCGGTTCAAAGGAAGGCGGGATCTTATGCCTTTAAAGCTAGCTTGCTACTGCTAGGCCCTTAGCGTTTGCTGGATGCAGTACTTGCACACTTTTGAGCTTTTTTAAATATAACAGTAAACACTATATAGTTGGCTGGGTGCTAGTGCACTGCTGGTGACATATCAACTTGGTAGTGCCACTTCCTGTAGCCCCACCCCCTTTGCCCGCCCACTTTATACCATCAGTGTGGTATCCACACCTACTGAAATACAGACTCAGCTCAACAGACAGGTGAACCCGGTTTCGGACAGGACATAAATTCCTGGAGACTGCGGGATGTGAATTGAAAGGCCTTTGTGACTAGGGTGGGGCAGTCAAACGTTGCTTTTAAAAGAAGAAGTGAACTTAATGAACTTGTTTTGAATTCCTGCGTTGGAAGTGGCGAGTCATTCAAGAGCTTGAAAATAAAGAGGAGAACAAACGGCGGAAGTGATGCAAGGAATTCTGTTTTTATCTGGCGTTCCCAGTTCTCACCTGCTGAACTAATCACACGCTCCCTAAATCTCCTCAGCTGGGAGGCCGAACCGCTGGATGCCTTTAATAAGCAGTAGGAAGCCGTTCATCTTATCGTCCGATTTCCCTTAAGAACAGACAGGCAGAAAACAGCCCGAGTCTCACGTTCCAGCCGAGGATGTGACCTTTAACACCGTGTATGAGGTTCTAAGGGTTCTGAGAAACGGCTCTTAAGAGTTTATGTAACTGTGTTCTACCACAATAATGCAGCTATACAGCAACAAGAATCAGAGACAGAACCAACCTAGTTTAAATGAATCACTGCTAATGTGATGTTACATAACTGACTAGTACTTATTAAACGGGCAAGTTGTCACAATGAGAACCTGCCATTAACTTTCCATGAAAGTTTTTTGCAGCTAAATTTAAACCGTTATGAAGAACTTAATAAAACTACTCATAAAACATTGCTAAGGTAACACTGTAAAATATGATCATATAAAATATTTAACAGTTGCTGCTAAACATTCACAAGTAAATTGTGTTAAATTAAAACATAAATTGCACCTAAATTGTATTAAATAATAAGATCTAACAATCTCTCATCCTGATGTTAATGAAAAACACGTTTAAAAAACAGGGTTAAAGTTTTTGTCATTATATGTGAGATTTTACTCCATTAAAAACATTTTAGGGAGATAAAATTTAAATTACTGAATGTTTTGAACTGGAGTCCTTCTGACATCTTCCTTGTGTGAAAACTAGCCCCAGTCTTTCCTGTATTGTTTGTACTTACGTTGTTTTCCTAAACTTTTGCTCATTTCTGGAATAATACATATACATACATATCTAGAATAATAATAATTCACATGATACAGAATCTGAAAAAAGCTTATTCTGCGCTTATTTCAGAACCACAAACCCAGTTGCGTCATTTGCGTCTAAATCATTTCTGGGCATTTCAGCAGGCGAGAGCTGTAATCTGCTGCCCCTTGTGCTCACATGTGAGGTTTCATCTCTTAGTCTCTGCTGGTGTCAGGAGCCTAGAAATATTCAACACAGATTCACTCGTAACATTAATATGAACATTAATGATTTTAATTGCTGCCTTTATCTGTTCATACTTTTTAATTCATCTTGTTTTACTGTATTAAATATCCATAGAAGGGTAATAAAAATTACAGGACGCTTGTTTTCCTTTTGTGATTAAACAGAAAAATATAACAGGGACAAATGAATGTTTTAAAACGATCTTTAATTTGTTAAACTTCTACATAAAAACTGCCCAGTTTGGCAGACATACAGTTTCGTTTTTTACAATGATTCAGAACTGAAATAAAAGCTTGTTTTCTGCGCCGGACAGCGTTCGCAATAAAGCCACGAGCCGTTCACACATGATTTTGGCAGTTTCATGTTTATGAGGTCTTTGAAGGAAGAATTCAAAGCTTGATACACAGAAAAACACACAATTCAGTTCTGCAGTGTTTCTTTATAAATGGAAACTTTCAGAATCTATTATTAAACCAGCAGCCCAAATGTATCCTGAACGAGGTAAATATTTGTGTTTAACAGCACAAATGAAATCGGAATGATGTCCACAGGGTCCAACATTAACTTTGGCCACATCTGACGTTAATAAACGTTAATTGATAACGTCACAGAAATTGCCAATCATAAGTTATTGTAAATATTGGATGCATTGAATATTTGTGGAAATATTTGTGGACAGCACAGATTTCTGTGTACCGTGTATCACAGTAAAAGCTGTGCTGTCTCTGTGAGAAAATGCCACAGAAACTGTTTTTAAAGTCACCATGAAATTTAAATGCACTGTTCCTGTTTTTTATGTAATATTGCGGTTTTATTGTATAAAGCTTTATTTCAGAGAAGGTTTCACTCAGTAGAAGAAAAACAAACCTTCTGTTTCATGATGACTTTAATTTCTCAACACGTTTATGTCAGATTAAATCAGATCAGTTTTGTAACGCGATACAACTTGCTGCCTGGCGAGTTTTAATGTTGGACCCTGAATATCCATCATTCACAAAGTCCCAAATAAATCTAAACAGTGTAAACAAGTCAAATAAAACAGGAGTGGGGTGTGGACAGGTGACCATGCAGATCTTCTCAAAAATAAATAATAATAAAACACTGGAGATACAGCAGAGAAAAAAACAGGCACAAACACGATTTTCAGAAGCGTAAGTTCAATAGCCAGAAGGGAAGGCTTGAACTTTATGGAGAACTGGACCCCTAGGACTGGCACACACACAGAGACAGGGCAAGCATGCATGCGTCCAAACACACCACCAGCTGAAGACCACCATCAACATCTACTGCAGCACTGCAGGACTACAGCTACACCACCATACACAGCCACATCCACTGAGAGAGAGACACAGAGACAGAATGAGAGAGAGAGAGAGAGACCAGCTGTTGGAGTGAGAATGAGAGACACGGAGAGAATGAGAGAGAAAGAGAGAGATAGATAGATAGATACCAGCTATTGGAGGATGAGAAAGAGAGCAGCTGTTGAGTGTAATGAGTGTGAGAGAGATTATATGATAGATAGATAGATGATAGATAGATAGATAGATAGATAGATAGATAGATAGATAGATAGATAGAGGCACAAGCACTATTCAGAGGGGGTTTGAGGACTTATGAGAGATTTTCACTTTTGAAGCATTTATGGTAGATTTCAGAATCATAAGATTGGATATCTGTCAGTTTACTGCATAAAGACAAATGTAGCTTTAATGACAGACAATATAACTGTGAATAAATAATACAGACACATTCACACAGGCGTTCATAACTCACTTTACAGTCTGAGAAAACGTCAGAGTTTTGCTTTAGGGTTTAAACGAGAAACGCTAGCAAATCTCTCCATTCCTGAAAAACTGTCTGAAATCTGAGAAAAGCTGGAGGGTGAAAGAAAAATGTCTGAGACACAAATGAGACAGCAGGAGAGAAGTGAGAAAGTGTGTGTGAATAAAGTGACAGAGAGAGAGAGAGAGAGAGAGAGAGATGCTTACCGCTTCACCTGCTGTGAAGATATAATCTTCTACAACACGATCTCACAGATGTTGTGCATTTATTATAATACTAGTGACATCAAGTGTTTGTGTCCTGATTAAACACCAGCGCTTGCAAGGCAGAAAACAATAGTGTAGAATGAGAAAGACTTTTATTTGTAGATATACTGGGACTGAAAGAACTTCCTGTGTTTATATGGTCACAGTGATTTTGCTAGTGAAAATTTTATCTGTCGGTCAAATGATGATAAAGATTTATTTAGATAAATGTTGTGTCCGTTAGCTTTGGAAACACCTACAGTATGCGAGCATGTACTCCTACAAGCTGAGGAAAAAACTTCCAGAAAAAATGTGCTAAAATACTGATTTATCTTGCTTTCTACATTAGTTGCTAGGGTAGGTAGTTGCCATTTGGTTGCTAGGTGGTTCAGAGTGTTTATATTCTGACTATCGACTATAAAAGGGCCACACATGTGTCTTGTCCCAACTGCCTGTTTCAATACGAAAACAGCTCAGAGATTTGATCAAACTGAGGAGATGATGATGTATTAGCAAAAACACCGTTGCCTTGCAAACACTGCATGAACTGAACCAACCAATAAACTAACCAGTATGTATAAAAATGAGTCCCACCTTTATTCCCCACATTTTCACAAAACTGAACAGTCTGCACTGACAAATATTTATTAAGTCTAACGTCTGAGGAAAATCCTCTGGGCTCTGAAGCGAAGCCAGGCAATAACAAAACATGTACAAGGCACAAGATCTGTACCTCAACAAACAAACTACAGGCTCGGTTCTGACAGAAAACAGCTACAGCACAAGCCTAAATATTCTAGGTCCACAAGAGAAGCAAGCGTTTGCAAATAATCAGCGCGCTAGTCATGAAAGTCTGGATTCGTGTCTCGCTCGTACGGCAGAGGAGAGGGTTCAGCGAACGGTTGCGTTAAAAATGGATTTTCCTGTCAGTTAGTTCCTCATTGGCCATTTTTCTGACTACAGTAACAAGGGGAAGATGTTTGACACAAGGACACTTGCCCTGCCAGTCCTGTGCCAGCCAAACACATTTAGGGATCTGCAAAGAAAGAAAACAGAAACGAAAAGCAAAAAAGAAACAAAACAAAACAAATCACACAAGACACGTTAGACACGTCGCATAACATTCTTTTACAATCCTCGACTGACAGATTCACAGACAGAAACTACGGCTTAAAAACGCTCAGTTAAATCACTGAAGCCAAACTGTACAGTGTAAACCCACGACACTGCGGGATTAAAGACACGGGCCATTAAAAAACTATAAAAACTGTTAATATTTAGCTAGTAAGCAACAGATGCGTATTTAACAGCTGTAGATAAAGCTCATGAACAAATAATGAATTTGTTAAACTGCATTTAAAGGCCGTTCTGTTTTTAAAACATGCATAAGAAGCGACATTTTCCTATTACACACTGAGTTTCTGACTCTGAAATCTCTATTTAACTTCATGTTCTGTTAGTTTTGCATGCTGGTCAATGTACAAATAGCATGCAGCCACTTTTAATTCATTAATTGCGTAACGACACTGAAAGGCTTTGCGTTAACTATGGGCAATGATTGTTTTTTATGAAAAACTGATTTTTGTACAGCAGTATTTGCAAAAGCTAGAGTCTCAGATGCATGCAATAATTTTAACGTTTTGTCTTTAATGATATGCATTTAAACTGGATGTGATTTGCTGTGTGGGGAAAGAAAATATTAAATATTCATGAGGTACAAACATTTACACTAAAGTAAATGTACCTGAGAAAATCTTAATCTACTCCATCTCTCATGCATGAAACTCTCTCAAGTCTGATATCTAAAATATGACAATTAAAAACAAACTCTGACAGATTTCTAATCTGTCGCTTTGAGGCTACATCTCAGGGCAGGAAATATTTTATTTTATTGCTAGAAGGTCACAATATTATCTTATCATTTATGTTAAACTAAAAGCGTCTGATTGCTTGTTTTGTTTGAGATATAAACAGAACATGAGTTTGTGTCCCGGTTACAACAGTAAACAAATAATCTAAATATCAACATGATATGAGAGTAACTCGGCCATTTCCACCAGATATCAAAATGACACACATCTGTGTCTTATTGCCTAACTTGCCCTTATGAATGCAAAACATGTTCAAAACCGATTCACTCTGAGGGCAAAATAATTCATTATAAATACAGACCAAAACTGTGCAATATGTTGCATGAATTATTCAACACAAACAGGAAGTGCTCGGCCTCGTTTAAACAAGGATGTTGATGCTTTCAGGCTCTCATCTGCTGTACGTACAGTAAAATGATGTCATAAAGGGGGTGGGTTTAAATGTATGTCATAGCACCTTTGGCATTCGCATCCAGAAAGAGTTTGATGTAGGATGTGGGCACGTATCCCTCCTCATCCTCGTTTCGACGGACCCTCGTCCAGCCGTCGCCCTTGTCTTCCTCGATAACGTACAGCATCTCCCCCTCGCCCATCGATATGGTCCCTTCGTTCTGACCTACAGACACAAGCACAGGTACAAAAACAGGTTAAAAGCATTTTAGCGAGGCTAGCGATGGCAAGCTAGCTTTGAAAGCTAAGATTTCAGAGCGCTTTTCAAAGCCACGCCTCCAAAACATGAACGCATACCAGCTAATTATTTTAAGTTGTAAGAACGTTTTTAATCAAGTAACAAAAAAAAGTTTGTTTATTTTTTGTTAATTTATGTTCTAGAAATGCTCAAAACAGTTTTTCCAAACATTTTTCAACATTGTAATATTTTTAAAATGTTTCACTAACAACTTTTTAAAACAACTTTTAAATGTTCTGCTAATGTTACTGCAGGAATGTTTGTAAATAACTTTGAGGGAACCGGGTTCATCGTTTGACAGGCAAGCAGGAGATTTTATAGCATTTTTTGGCTTGTTTCGCTGTTACCTTCAAACGGATAAAGTGCTTTGCATGTCCCGATGGTGGGTAAGGGTTCTTCCTCATCAAACTCATCATCAAACTCGGTACTGCGAGATTTAAACTGCATGGTCTCAGTGCTGGGGTCTTCCGTGTAACTGCCATCCGGACTATGTACAGAAGACATGCAATACGTAAAACAGACAAAATTAACTTTGACGTTACAGTCAGTTTATACAGTAAATGTGTGACTGTCTCACATGCGCTTGTGCTGAATTAACATGTTTATGGGATCATAAACCCCGCCGTCATCTCGTCAGTGTAACTGTGAGCAGTTATGTGTTTGTCAGAAAGTTACAGAAGTTATAACTACAGAGTTTTTACAGCTGGGGTTGTTGTAGTGTTACAGTACGGCAAAGTTACATTTACATGTTTTCATAATATAATTAATGTTCCATTGTATGACATCTTTAAAGACATGAAACCGTGTCAATCATATTTAAAATGATTGTTGTTTTTGGCAGCCCTACTGTCTAGGGACTGAGGTACCTCTCTCGGTTTTGACCGTAGTTGTTTGTAAGAGGCATGTTCCCCTGCGAGTCGAAATGAGCGCTCTGTCTCCTCTGAGGTTCAGAACCCTTCTCAAGCAATCTTCTTTCCACCTCCAGCAACCAGCCCTGACCAAACAACAACATGCTGAACTGCAGACCGTCCCGTCAGCCATTTTATTATGTTTCAGACAGATCTTTACAGTCTGAAACTGTTTTTAACACTTTGTGCTGCTCTGAGCCTCTTTGAGGATCTCTGAGGATTGTGTTTGTGAGGCTCTTACCTCAAATTTCTGTGCCTCAAGCTGCAGTTTTTCCAAGCTCTGTGTGATCTCCTCTAAGCGGGGGTCTATACTGTCAGGGTCCCCCAAATGAGGATTCTTATTGTAAACATCTTTCATTTTAGTCAGAGCATCCCTGACAAACAAAACAGAATTATTACATATAACTCCACACATCTCCAGAAGATTTCTAATGTCATGTCAAAAACGTTATTCTTAAGTTGCAAGTGGAACGTTCTAAAAACATTACAGAAAGAAATGACAAGCAATATTGTTAATACAACAATGGATGTTTAAATGTTCCTAGAACATTCAAAATATAATGTGTAACTTTTGTTACTTAATAGAAATATTAGGCAAACGTTCTTACAACCTAAAAATGTTAGCTGGGTTGTAAGAAAGTGTTTTTAGCTCATTTCTAGTTTTTGGTGGCTGCTAGACAATAATAAACATTCATATTTTTGTTGTGGATGACTGATAACTGATTGCTTTGTGGCTGTTACCTCTGATCCATCTCTTTCTGAATGTCTTTGTTGACATCACTGAGTTTGGCCTGAAGTTTTTTTCTTCTCTGTTCTGGAGGAAGATGGCTGTAGTCTTCGTGTCCAGTTCCCTGCGCAGACAGACCACAGCAAGCTCTATTAACAACAACCTTTTCATCTCATTTACTGCAGTCACACATGCGGTAAAAATGTGTTCAAAATATTAGATCCACAGTAATTGTTCTCTAAATCTTTGTTCTCTAAAACTACATTTGACATTTATGCATTTGTCAGACAAGTTGAACTTATTGTCAGTCTATGAACTTGAAACCACAAACTTTTGTGCTGCTATCACAATGTTCAACCAACAGAGCAGGAATAAATTTAGTTTAATGTGTTTTTTATATAGTGCAGATACTGTGAAATGTTTGTTTCTCAGATTCAGACACTGTGAGATACTATTTTTTAACAAAGCTCTGCAAGAGGACCAATAAAAATAAATTCAATTGTTGAAAGTAATTGTTAGGATGTTGTTATAGGCGTTTGGAGGACTTTTAGAGCATGTTTAATATTAAATACACTTACCAGCTTTAGAGAAAGCTGTGAATGTTAAGACAAGAGAAACGGTTAGAATGCAGTTAATACACACAGAGACTTCTGAAGTTAACAGGTTTAAAATGAAGTTAAACAGAGACAAACGTGACAATTAGACGAACACCTTCAGATAAAAGCACATAAGACTGAGCCAGACTTGAGGTAAATCAAACTGATCTGGAGTCAGTGAATCATGAAGGCAGACGGCAGACTGAGACTCACCCCGCGCTTCAGACTGCGCAGGCAGTGCATTTTGTGTTTGGTGCCCATGAAGTCGTTGAGACGCTGACCGAGGGGCTCCTTCGACTGCTGTGGGGACTGGGGTCCATTCGGAAGACCCTCAGGGGAGGGAGAGGTGGGAGGAGGGGGAGGGGGCTGGCGGGGCGACGCTAACAAAGACATAAGCTACAGATGAGGGGTGATGAAGGAGGACGGGGGAGAGAAGATGAGGAGAACATTGAAGAATAAAACCACAGTTCTGCGTTTCTCACAACAGCAACAACATCTCACTGCAAACTTTATTAACTGTTAAGAGCCTTTAAATTATGCAAAGGGCCAGAAATACACATTAAGTAAGTAATTTAAGATAAGATCTTTGCAGATTTAATTCCCTGAAAAGTGTAACTCCGATACTATTAAAACATTTCCTTCATCCTGATCGTCTCCAAACAGCCACACTGACTGAACAGAAGACGTGCGTTAGGGGCGGGGCTATCCGTCTGTCTGACCAATGACAGATGAGATAAGTGTTAAAGGAAATTATATTTTACAAATTCAGTTTGGTGACAGAGAAATGAAACGGTTCACCTTTAAATATTAAGGAATATGAACTATTAAGGGCCGTTTAAAATATTTAAGATAATGGGTGTTAAGAACAGTTCCCCTAAAATAGAAAACTTACTAATTTACAGCGTATCTGAAAATATAAAACCAGATTTGTCACTATCATGAAATGTCATTTACGGAAATATATCAGAGCTAAAGTGCATCTATTTAAAATGTTGAAATTTTCTGTCACATATTAAAGCACAAAGAAAACTATTTGCAGGTTAATTCACCTGGGAAACAGTAACGTTAATATAAAATCTTTTAATATAGTATTTCATATTTACCAACATTGTGTTTTTAATGTTTAAAAATAATGTTTTTACAGTGCTGCACATAAACATATGAAAGCTTCTAACTCTAAAAACTCAAATTCTGGCTTATTTAGTGATACAAATTTCCATAAAATCTATTTGCAATAAACTCTATATACTGTGCTAACTAGGAAGTTAATCGTGGAATTCACTGTGTCTTTCCTAACGCATAAAACAACAAATTAAATGATTTAATTGTTAGAGTAACACAATTTTTATACACAAACCCACAGTTGCATGAAATAGCTTTTGTAACGGCAGTAAAATCACTTCAGCATAAACAACACAATTATACTGAAAGTTTTATCCATTTCTACTGTATAATCTTCACGACTGCATCTCAGTGGTCTGTAAACACCCAGTCAAGTTTGATTTAATAGCTGAATGTTTATGATCTGCGTCCTGATGTTATTTACCTTATTTCTCTTGAGTAATGGCCACAGTCGGCTGCGGCTGCGTCGTCTGCTCTCTCCTCGAGCGTTGAGGAAGCTGGACTCTGAAACCGCTCTCTTCATAGACACACTGTAGTCCTCAAACTCCACGTCTCCCGGCGGCTCAAAGCCCGACTTATACGACTCTACAACCTGTTTACTGTCCTGAGATTAAACACAGATGAAATATAACCGTCAGTAAGGCTTTAACAGAGAAACAATGATAAAATGAACCATTTACTGACACAAACTGTCAGTTTAGCTGCATGGTGAAAGAATGAAATATATTGGAACAATTAAAAATTTGTCCACAAAATAAATGTGAAACATTTAAGCTTAAGGCTTCAGATGAAAAGGTTTTTAAGATCACGAGAAACCATTAAATGTAGGTGTATATGACAGGTGCCTATACTGCAAGCATCTTATATACCTTATATGTACCTTTTATATAATTTATAGATACATCTTATACATTTTATATTTCTTATATACTGCTGTCAATCTCCTTAATCTAATCCTTCTGTTTCCGTTCAGGTCACCGCATGAGGCTATTATTGGCACATGTATGACATCCATAACATGTATATTCTGAGACACACACAGACATACACACAGACACAGACATACACTTGCAGTCCAAAAGCCACAAAAAGACTTTGTTGCTAAGCCGTTTCAAATCTGTTGCAAAACTCAGCTATTATGAGTCAATTTGTGTCGCTGCAGAAATCTCCCCATCTGCCACGTCTGGGCAGAACAGCGCGGCCCACGTGAACCCTGAATGCGGGATTTAACAGATGCGACATGCGACATGCACATCAGCCGTGAGCTGCACTGATCCCTGCAGATGGGAATTATTCATCTTAACCTGCGTGGCGATCACAGCCTGTTAGCATGCAGACGGGGCGACAACAATCACAGACTTGTGTGAATTTTGTGCCGTTTTATGATTTATCTGTTGGCTTCACACAGGTTCCTTCCTTTATTCCAAAACACACAGCCTAAAACTTCTGTCAGTAAATGACATCATTTTGAACCCCCCAATATTAAATGACATCATAATGAACCCCCCCACCCCATAATTAATACTAACTAGTATTATATACTGTGATTAAATACGTTTTTGATGGATTAACGGATCTCCTGCAGTGCTTATGTACAATGTACCATCAGTTTAACACTTTACCATTTTAGGCTCGATGGATTCAGCCGCCTTAGTCATGCCTTCCAGACACCTGCTGACGATGGGCAGAACTTTCCTCTCGACCTCGCAGTAAACCCTCATGCTCTCTCTCACTCGACCCACCCGCCTCTCCTCCATCTCCTGAATTCTCTGCAGTAAGAGAAAACACCAAAGATTGTACAATAATTACATCAAACTGAAACAGAAAACTGCTTTTTACTGCAGAAAGTAGCAAAAAGCAAAACATTCGTTCCTGAATGGATCCAATCACAGAATTTGACCAACAACAAATGTTGTGTTATACAATTTCTCATTGTGTTCTCAGTATTTCTCATTAGGATACAGGAGCCACTTTGGGGTCTCAAACACTCAGCACAAGGGGGGCTCGATTATTTAAATAAGATAAAACAAGACTTTAAATAAACCAAAGCTATTTTAAAGAAGAAATTTAGATTTTTAGTCATTTTTTTAGTGTTTGGTTATTTTCATGAAAATACCTTTACCTGAAAGATGTGAGGGATGAGTGTGTGTTAGTGTTTACCTGAAAGATGTGAGGGATGAGTGTGTGTTAGTGTTTACCTGAAAGATGTGAGGGATGAGTGTATAATAGTGTTCATGCTGATCTTTGTTGAACTTCTGTAGGTAGGTCAGATACTCGTTTTTGCTCTCCTCAGCGATCTGATGCCTCATCTGAGCTTGTTGTTTCGCCTGCAAGGACAGACAGAACCAGACAGACAGACAGTCCTGTCAGAATGACATCATAACCCGGAGAGACCAACAACGATTTTTTCGTTACATGACACAAAGAAACGAACGCAGAGCATCAAGAAACCCAACACAGAAGGATACAACGCTGTTGTGCTACGGTGTGTTAATCTCAGATCAACACGACTGCTACTGTACACACTTAACCAACACGTGTGAGAGCGAAAAACAACGCAAACGTCACGAATCACACACACACAAACATGTTGAGGTAACGTCATCTGTGAGGATCTGTTACTGGGCTTATCTGAGCACGAGATGCAGAATGAATTCATTTAGCTGTTGGCTGTGTTTGGCTGAACTGCCACCTGGGGGCGCAGTGATCGTATTATTTGTCGATGCTGAACAGTTGTGGACTGAAGCTGGTGACCTTAAAATGACCAAACATAGACCTGTGCTATAAAGTTAAAGCTTGCGGCTCAATGCATGTTTAAAACAAACTCTAAAGATGTGCTTGTGTGAGAACAAACGTAAACTAACTGAATGTTGCTCAAACTAGATACTATGTTTAAATACGGTTATATGAGAAACAGATTATGCACAACATGTACAACACATGAAATATATGTTTTGAAATAATGAAGTATAACAACATATCATTTTTGTAAATAATAGCTGTTGCTGTAATGATCTCATTATGTTGCATGTTTATTTTTACTAGTACGTTAAATTAGTTTGTGAAATAACAGTTAACTACAATTGGTTACTTATTTCTGTATTTTTTGTATTAATTTCCCTGGAAACGTGGCGGTAAAAATGGCTGCCACTGACTGAACCTGTTGATATTGTGACTGTAAACTGTTTTGTGAGTCGGTGAAACACAATGACGACAATGAGAACATGATGGACAGTGTGTGAGACACATACACACACAAAAAATCACAATGAGTGTTGGAAATAGTTCCAAAAGTTACAGTACATGTCCAAATGATAAAAATAACGTTTCTTTAACGTTTCACACCACAGACATCCATTCATCATGCTTACTAACTAAACACACACACAGCTACTCCAAAATATATGTGGACACTTACTGTACGACACACTTAATAATCACTGTCATCGCATTAAATAACAAAATATCAAACCACTGGCTCCAGTAAACCAACAATACTGAACGCTAAACCTTCCCTCATAACTTACAGTTCTTAAGTTCTTCACTAGAACTTAATGTTCCAACTAACAAATTTCTTACTGTGAAACCTTTTGCTTGAAAATTCTCTGCAGTGCTATATTTATAATACATATTCAGAAAATAAATATTCTACTTGTTTAATAACAATATCTGATTATCTGCAGAACAAAAATTTGCAGAACAAAAATACTTCAAGACTTGAAGTATTTTTTACCCATTAGGAAATTAGTTTAATAAGCAAAACTGTAACTTCATTTAGTCATCTTCACGCTTAAAGGATATTTTTATACAATAGCATCAATTATATATTCTGCCACTTGGTTTGATATTTTGTTATATAATGCAATAACCCAACGGTGTGCACAGCCCCCGGACTCCTGTGTTTGACGCTAAACGATTCTGCATTTAATCGCTTTTGCCGGTGTTCACTGTAACTCTAAACAGCACAGCGTATGTTTCATAATATTTCATAATATTCCTCAGTGTTCGAGTCTCATTCTGTACGTTTGTAGGTGTTTACAGGAAAGGTTTAGAGATACGCTGCAAGCAGAGACGCAAACGTAACAAAAGCTAAAGACGAAACAACGTTACGACAAACACTCTTTGTTGAAATACACCGAACAAACTCCCAACCGACAAAGACGACTCTTGGTTTAAACCTACCTTCAGAGAACACCGCTTAAAGACATGTTAAAAAACAAAGACAGAGTGAATTAATGTCACAGAACTGAGAACAGCAGGAACTTCAGAAAACATCTAAACATGGGCAGGTGAGATTTGCTTCTTCTTTGAAATGAACTTATAAAAGCGAAACTTTAAGAGGGATAGTTCACCCCACAGATAAAATAAATAAATGATCAAATACCTCAAATATGTGATAAAATATTGTCCAATTACAGTCAATTAAATCTATGTGATATTTACAATGTTGCTAATTTAATTTAATGTTCAATATTTCCTCTTGCCCTATAAACCACAAAACTAAAGTTAAATGTTTTTAAAACCTGCCATAGAAAACCAAGATTGGAAGTTTGTTTAAAATGATACAGCTATTATACCAGCAGTTTCAAACATCACCCTAAAAAACACCAACATTTAAGCACATTCAGAGCATCGCTAGTTGTCCAACTTCCCTGTGGAGACAGAGGTATTTTCTGCAGAGGGTAAGAGAGCGTGTCCCTCTCAGCTTCAGAGAGTTCAGGACTCACTGTCCACACAGACTCACAGCAGATGACAGCAGTGATGGAGGATGAAGATGTGACAGCTGAACTTTATCTCCTCAGACACACTTTCATACCTTCTCAACATCTGCTTTAGTCACGTTAATGTCGGCATCCATCTTGTCAAAGTAATGCTGCGCTCGGTCTGCTTCCTTACAGTCCCTCTCGAATCTTCTCTTGCTCTGACAGACACAGAGTTTGAGACATGTTGAGCTCATCTTTACGTCTGTTGTTGTTGTGGTTCACAACAAACATTTTATGCTTTTTAAATCTTTAGACCTTCTTAACTGTAGCCGAACAGAGAGTCAGAGAAAGAATCTTTATTATAGTGATAACATGAAGAGCATTTAAATAGATTTACACTATAAAAGACTAAAGTAACATTTACAGTAACATGTACCTAAATGTTGTACTTTTCAAACATCTAGTATAATTTTTAGATCATTATTTTATTGAGCAAATGCTTCTTACAGAGACATCATATGTGACTGATCGATTATGACCTCAGTTCACTATAAACTCAGATAACAGACTGCTGTTATTCACCTCACACAAAGGGCTGTTGTAGGTAAAGGGTTTATTTTACTACGACTGCGGCTCTTACTATAAACAGGTGAAGATAAGCTTTCAGTGAGACAAATTATTTGAATATTCAAACTATGTTTTTTGGAATAACTCACCGATTCCAGCTGCTTCCAGGAGTTTTCGATATGCTGTTGCGCTCTACGGCCATCATGAAAATGCTTGTGGCAGAGAAAAGACGAGAATAAAACAATAATTAAAATAATGCACATAACATGTTTCTGGTGTGGTGAGACCCAGCTAACAGGGAACGTTCTCTGAATGTTGGCGAACGTTTTCTAAATGTTCTCTCAAAATTAACAAAAATGTTCTTGCCGTTTCAATTGTAGAACTTTTAAATGTTATTTATCATATATCAAAAATGTTGACATTACAGAGTAAAATAGTTTTTAATCATGGCATCTAAAAACTGGGTTGCTGACCTTTCAAAATAACATTTTAAATGTTTTTGTTAATGAACTTGAACGTTAGAGAAACGTCCTTACAACCAAAAATTCTTAGCAGGGTATGACTGCAATACATTTTTAAGTGGGTTTTTTATGGTTTTATTGTTTGACAGACGGAAATTGTTTGATTACATAACCATAATTTGAGATAATATTCTTCTCTATACTGCCAACAGAGAAACATCAATGTTAACCTAATTCTCACACATGCAAAACCTTAGCAGAAATCTCCACATGAAACTATATCACAGCATATCCTGAGTCCGACTTATTATTACTGTTACTGACGCATCCTTTAAATAATACGCTGAAAAGTCATTTAATTGGAAACTAAGCTGATTAAACGAAATGCGAAACGGCTGTTAGAACGGCTTTATACCAGAGCAGAAACCAAATCCTCGGTCATTTCATAAAGAATTCAATTATGGAAGCAAAGACGTTTTCATGCACAATAAATATTAATTAGCTGCAGAATTGCTCACTGGAACAGGCATCATTTATGCAGGAGCTCTCATTAGCGACACAGGCTATTGCTTGTGTCTGCCCACTCGCTGCATACCACGACTCTCTTATGAAACATACATAAAGACCACTTTCACTCAGCGTGACATTTGAACACAAAAGGCAGACAAATGCATCAACAGAGATCAGGGAGCGCAGAGGCAAAGCCGGCCTGGATCTCTCTCAGCTCATGAAACATCCTATTTTACTCCGCTGTCGTATTAGTTCCAGCCACCGGCCTCAGACACAGCCTTCCCAAACCCGCGGACAACCTTTAGACGGTCGCGGGTGCGAGGGGAGGGGGTGTGCTGCACAAACTCCACTGACCTCAATACGTGACCCACATCGTGGCTTTACCACACGGCTGGCAGAGAATCATAAACGAAATAACACATTTCTAGACGATTAGCATGGATTTGTAAAGGGCTGGGGGAACGCCGGACCGCCAAATGCCTCCCTACAGACGAAACTGCTTTTGTGGTTTGATGCATGTCTTGTACGGATAATTACTGTCGTAAGAGATATTTTGATTAAACATTTTGTTGTATGTATTTCTAGAAAGCAGTAGGACTGGGAGGCATCGAATATTAGATATTATATTATATTGACAGTATGAAATATTGAAAAAATATTCAATATTATTCAACAAAATATTGTAACTATTGAATATGGTTAATAGATAAACACAGCGTGGTCAGTAATTTATTAAAACTCTGTGTTTGTGCACTATATTACATACACATACTGTGCTTTAAAACAGCCGTCCTATAAAAATGACCTTTTTTAATTACTCCAGAAAAACATATTAAAATATATACTGATAAATATCAAAATTTGGAAAGACAACAAGATTTTACATTTAGGTATTTGAGGCTCAGCTTTAATTTAGTTTCTCTGTATAATAAAATAGAAAATAAAACAGGTTTTATACCGATTTGCGTTCAGCCTTCAGTTCTTGAATGTAGCGGCTCAACTCTGCCATGATCTGAGAGGATAGATTCTCAGCCATGACCTCGTGTTGACCTGCGTAGTCGCTCAGCTCATTTAAGGTCATGAGAAAAGCCCTACATGAGGTGTACCTGAGCAGAAACGAGACAATGATTATTATACATCATAATCTACAGTATGTGACGATTGAAAGGTGAGATGTGACATTCATTACACACAGTTTCTCTCAGTGATTAGAAATCACCAACTTTCTCTAAAACTTACAATTATGATAAAATCAACACAATCACAATAATCACAATATGCATTTAAATGTTTAATAATACAGTTTTTCTGTAAAACACAGGCTTACCAATCACAAATATTATTGAAAACATTATTAGTGAAGCGTTTAATTATCAGGCTACTTAAAATGATAAACTGTGTCACTCACTTGAATTCATCTTCCTCTTTAGAGTTTTTCTTCAATTGATATTTCTTGGACAGATTTCTATAACAACACAAGAAATATTCATATATTTTTAAAAAACATTTAAACCGTGGCTTTCTCATCTTATTCTTAGCAACAAATAAAACAAAATACAACAGCACTTAATTAAAGCAACATTTATTCCACCAAAGATCTATTAGTTTTGAAGACGTCATGACAAACTAAATGCATCTGACACTTTTCAAAGGTTTCTTTGTCTTCCTGCGATCTGAGTGAATAAAACCGTGTGCGTCACCGACCAATGAGATTAAATAATTCTGCTCATGGTGCAATGAGAGTCAGACTGCCAACAAAAGCTAATATTGTGACCATCAGAATCATCACGTCACGAACAATCTCCAATTCATGAGTCAACGAGCTCCAAACATCCAGCAGCCGGCCGGCCTCAGGAAAGCAGAACATCACCGCTGCGCTGGTCAATTTTAGATGATTAATTTGAAAGAGAGCCTAAAAATGGCTTAAAATTAATTAGTGTCTGGATGGTTCCGCCCCTTAACACATTTCCCTGCAGTGTTTTCTCACTTTATCTCTCTCTCTCTCTATCTGCACACACCCGACGGTTCCTCGCAGGCGTCTGACGTGTTGCTAGGCAGATCTGCATCTTGCGGTGTCTTGACAAGACCAGACCAATGCGATCGCTTCGTGTCTCCTGGCTTCCCTACGTTGCTCCTAAACGGGCCGCGTCACGCGTCGATACACAGCAGGAAAGGTTGACAAAGACATAAATAAATCCTCATCAAAATGACCCCTCCCAGGCTTTTTAAAGGCCTATTATTTCACGGCTAGACAGATCCACCTCCGTGTCGTTTATCTGCTAACATGTGTTTAGCGCTTAATAAATCTTTCACCCGGGGCTCGAATCCGAGCGAGAAAAACCCGCGGGAGACGTCTCGCGTGAAACCCGTTCTACAGAACAACAATGCAGTCTGCCACGGGTCTTAAAAATAACAATGCGCTGATTGACGCGCAACTACAAAACGAGGATTTTCAGAAAATATAGGCAGAGAAAGAGTGTGTTTAAGCGAAGCTTTATTACGGTGAAGGTTTGTCCTACAGCAGAGGATGCTGGTACGTTCTTCTGGTGGTCCTCAGGGTCTCCGGTGCAAAACGCAGCTTAATAAACTTCCAACCCACAGCCGGAAAGAAATATTGCAGAATCAATGAAGAACAACAGAATGTGGGTCAGAGCCGGTATCCATGGCAATACACGTCAGACATGTGACCCGTTTCATTTTGCTTGTTTGCTCTGACATAATATCTTGTTGCTATAAAACATGATCTTTATGAAAATGTGTATTTCTCCATATGAATTCATCATCAGGTGGCAGTAAACTGTCTCTGAGGAAACATTTGCCATAATAACAAAACAGGACATTTTCTCTTTATATATAGAAAATACACTGAAAACACACACAGCAACATGCAGAATAAAGACAGGATGTGACCCGTACAACTCAAGATGAGAAATAAATTGTTGTTAAGAAGAGTTTGTTGGTAGCTGAGTGACATTTTAACCTGCCACATTAATACAGTTTTCAAATAATCTACAGATATAGGCGTGTGTGTTTAATATGTTTTACAATGGATTCACATGTAGCTCATCCAATCAGAATTTAATATCAGTTAAATATTAGTTAAAATCTTGAGCTTTTGCTATTAAAAAGGGAAGATCTATGAGAAAACAGTCATATCTTACCTCATCTGCTTGGCATAGCTCAGTTCAATTTCCGAGCGTTCCTTCACAAACTTGGTGTATCGTTCCAAAAACTCAATGCCCCACTGCGTATGTTTTTCCAAATTGTCAAACTGATCCTGCAAAGGTGAGAAAAAGATTTTAGTCGTACCAAACTGCACGACACGGTGAAACTTCAGAGCACATGGTGAACAGATCTGACGTAACATTTGGACAGAGTCTGAAATGAGGTTCGTAACAAGCTTGCACACAATTCTGGAGAGACACGCTACAGATTGTTTACGTAATCGTTTTAAATGGTTTAAATGTTTTATGTAAATATTTTGGAGCTGTTTGCACTTATTTGTGATGTCTGCACACATGCATACAAGTCTCTTGTCGTCTATGTCTTATGTGGCACCAGGTTCCTGATAAAACTGTTTTATTCCATGTTGTGCACCTGCTTGAATGACAACATAAAATGTCTTGACTCTTAACTAAAGGAGTTTATATAACTGCAGGTTATATAAATGAAGGCCCAGGGGACAGATATGAGAATACTTTCAGAATGCCAGTCATCTCGTAGAATTTCACTTTACAGTATTTGCTGACAAAGGCAGTATAGAGGATCTATTATTCAGCACTGTGAGCCCTGTCTCTATATGAGCCTGT
>JBAJNP010007848.1:0-21544 GCA_036877545.1 Yasuhikotakia modesta | reverse complement strand
TAATTCATTAAAAAAAGTCTCTTGAAGCGAACCTCTAATCCCAACAGGCGATTATTTATTTTTAATTAAATCTGGATTTTTATTATTTTTGACAAATTCCACGCGTCGTACTTTAATGAACTCCTCCTAGATTTTTTGTCCGATCAACTTTGTGTTGGTGTCATTCTCATCTTAAGGCCTTTGCGATGTTAAATTGTGAAGCGTTTGAGTTTTCGTGCAAGAACACGACCGTGGTGGGCTGCCAAAGTTTTGCATTTTTCTATGAAGAAAAGGCGTTTTTTCTCAGGCACCGGTGCGAGGTCCCGCTTATCGCTGCTTGCAGCTTTAATTGTACTTGGTCTTTTGTACTTGTACTGAAGTGTTTGATTATTTATAATTAAACCTAAAATAAATTTTTTTGTATGTTGTGATACTGTGATTCTTGTAAGGCACTTTATAGTTGTTAATCCAAACACAAGGTGCATTGGATAAATAGTTAAATAAGGCCAATAGCCCCTTTCACACAGTTATCCAGCCGATTAGCAAATTGGTTCCTATATAGGTTCGTATGACAGGACTGTTGGGCCTAATCATCATGGCCTAATGATTAGTCAGATTCGTAATTGAAAGGTTATCGGTTTGAGTCTCAGGTCTGGCAGGAATTGTAGGTTGGGGGGAGTGAATGATCAGTGCTCTCTTTCACCCTCTATATCATGACTGAGTTGAGACCCTTAAGCAAGGTTTCTCTTAATTGTTCCTCAAAGGCCCACCAGAGGGTGCTCAGACCTCACTTTACAAAAAGTTTTAATAACGTGAAGAAAAGTTTATTTCTGAAGCAACTGATGACCATGTAGCCATATTACAATATAAGGGAAAGCATGGTGAGTCTGAGGAAGTGGGTGAAGAAACAGATACAGATGAGTGAAGAAACGCATCTCACAGATGTGTAATACAGATACAGTACTCCATATTATCGCCAATACACTTCAACAGCAAAATCTGATGTCCAACATGAACATTGCAGAAGGACACGGTGTGTTAAAGAGACAGACATGATGCAACTCTTGTGCTTTATTAGACATAGAAAGGTAAACAGAAGAATCTGAGTCATGCATTGTGTCAACTGGCACAGGGTCCCAGCTGATCAAGAGAAAGGAAAGATTTAATTGTGAGGTAGAGAGGGCCTGAGGGAGGGACTTAGAGCACTAAGGAATGAAAGAAAGAAAACATTCAAAAACAACAATCACCTCAGAAATTCAGACAGCTAACAAAACACATCAGAAGCTGTAAAAAGTCCTAGTGCTTTCAAGATGTATATTCTTTTGAGGGTTAAACAGATTTGAGTAGTGTCAAATCTATTTTAAATATATATAATTTAAAGAATCACTTTGGTTGAAAGTTCATCTTGAAGGACTAAAGGCAATATGAATCCATGCAGAGTTTATTTTAAAAAATATTCTGTTAATATCTCACTGCGGAAGGATCCATGCCTTAAATTATTTGAGGCATTATAATTATAATGCAGTGTGTTTAATAGTGCTGATTGCCTTTTTTAGCAATATAAATGATTTACAATTCTGTAGATTTGTCTGTCTCCCCATAGTGTTACATTTATTAACAGTTATAGCATACTTTAACAATAAATACAAGTATTCATAAATTATATAATGAAAGTTTTTTTGTCAAAATTAATAGTTCATTTACATAGTATGTGCTGCCCATTCATTTCACAAACTCTCAGGAGTCTAGAAGGCTAATAGTAACAGAAAGTTAGCCCCTTTTACAATCATGTTGGAAACCCTTATCCCCCTAAATTACTTTCTCACAAGCCACATATTAAACTTTTAAACAGGCTATACAAATAGTGACAAAGAGCTCCATAATAACTGTAAAAAAACAGCAAAACAATTTTAGAAAAAGGCCAAATCATGTCAAAACACTGTAACAGAGAGAGCTAACAAACTGAAAAATATTTAGCATCCCATGAAATGTGTTTGCCTCTAACAGTAACTTCACATTCAAAACCAAAAAGGGGTAACAATCAACCTTTGCTTTAATTTAGTAATGTACCATAGAGCTGTGCCTTGGTGAGACTGTCTTTACGTGACAGTCCTAATGTGCCAAATGTTTGGTATGGTTGTTGTGGAGGAGGTGGTGGAGTGGTTCCTTGAGGGGAAACACTATGCCTCTCAGGCTGGTAATGCTGCAGGTCGGCAGCCATCTCTAGAGATTCATGGCCCAGAGACTCGTTTGAACTGTTGGGACTTACGCCAACATACTCTGTCGTCTGACCCCCAGCTGCTGCTCCACCATCTTTAGAGCTATAGAGGCTGTGTTCGGATTCTTGGCTGTCCTCCTTAGAGCAGTAGAGATGAGTCTGGCTTTGCTGTTGGCATAGACCTGGGCTGCATTCAGGGCTGGGGCTAGCAAAGGGGTCTACAATCCCTGCATGATGGTGGTATACATCAGTACCCTCTTGGAAGCTACTGTAGAGAGGACCAAGACGAATTTTGGCAGGCCGGACAGAGAAGTGCTGCTCGGAGAAGCTGTAAGGTGAAGCTCGCCCAGGACTGCGGTACGTGTGGGCACTCAGGTCCTCCACACTTAGTTGCCTCCATCGACCAATTAGCTCTTCTTCCTCAGGAGCAAAAGTGCTTCCGCGGCGACTGTCCCCATAGGTGATGCTGGGTGAGGTTGAAGGTGGCAAGGGCTCATAGGGTTCACTGTAACAGGAGGACATGGTTCTGCTGTAGATGGGTGAACTACCATTCTGATGGTGGCTAGATTCAGGTTGCTGAAAAGTATGGGCCTTGGTAAAGGTGCTTGGACTCTCCCTCTCCCAGGAGGAGTCGCTCTTGTGCTCATATTCACCACCATCCCTCCAGTCCATGTAAAGGGCATGGTGGCGTGGAGAAGATGCAGCACTACTAGGAGGATCATGGCCCTTATCCTCTGACCCCCCTCCACTAAAGCTGGAGTAAGAGCTGGAGCCACCACCCTGTGAGGTGGTGAAATTTCGGAAATGGTCCTGTGAAAAGCTAGGCTGCAAGGACATGGAACCTTCTTCAGGATTGCTATCAGTGGAGTTCTGGGGTTCATACATTTTTCTCTGCCCATGGAGGTCCATGCTAGGTCGGCGCTCTCTCCTTCGTTCATCTGGGCAATAAAGTGCTGTGTCGCTGCTGTACAGGTCTGACTTATATGTAGCCCGTAGACCAAGGCGCTCGGTGCTACCTACAAGGCTGGTCCCCACAAGAAAGCCCTGGCGTTTCTGGGGTTGTGGGCTAGGTGAGCGAGAGGCTTGACTGCTGCAGGCCTCATCTGGTTTCTCTAGAACCTTGGCAATGATCGAGGCAGGCACTGTGTCAGCATATGGTGAATGGCAAAGGGAAGAACCCTCCAAATGCAAGCTTACACGCTCCTGAAACTCTGCAGGCAACTAAAAGAAAATGAAACACAGAAAACAATGTGCAGTAGGGAATGTAGTAGTTTGCATATAAGGAAATAAGAACATGACAGTGACGATTGTTAGGCGAAAACAATAATTGTGTTAAAATGTCTCTTATTTTGCTGTCACTTTATGGCTATCACAACATTTCAGGTTCGATTTCAACCAGAAGTTCATCTGCATTTTGTGCAGATAGGTATTATATTATTATATTATATATAAGGTGTACATTTACTAATCTCACACAGAATTGGGAGATTAATAGACATAGAAAGTATTTCTCTTGTCATCAGGAAGACAGTACCAATGCATCAGTGCTCAGTCTGCAAGAATGCACAACAGCTTTTTCCCCCAGGCCGTGAGAGCCCTCAATTCAAATCACCTCACCCTCCTCTGAAACCCCATCCACAAACTTCAAAAACATTATGCGATAACTACGCCTGCAAATATACTCTCTTCTCTTTATATGCACCAGACACTTTCTCCATGTTGCAAGGAAAACATTCTGAGTGTGCTACTGTGCTACACACAGGTAAGTGGGCTGGATAATCCAGCTGCAGAAGCACACTCTTTCTAAATGCATTTGACACTTTTAAACACTCCATGTTACAGGAACTTAATAGAGATATAACAAATGTTTACTTGTGATCGCAACACAAATCACATTGCACTATTTGCTTTTCAACCTCAAATACTTTTTGCACAATATCATGGCACAGTTATGTGAAGTACTTGTATTGTCTGTCTTAGGTTATATGCATGTATAGTCATGTTAGTCAACTATTTATAGTATATGTCTGGTAGATACATGATTAACTTCCTGAAAGCGGTAATGTATAGGTTTAAAAATTCTGTATACGTTTTTTAAAAAATGTTCCTTTGTCCGGTAGCGTGTGTTTCCATTTATGTTTACTTATGTAGAACTGTGGTCTTGTGTTCCACCATATGTCCATGTTAGAGTTAGAGTTGGCAAATTCGAGCACAGGGAACATCTTGTTAAAAAAAGATGATGGAAGAAAAGGTAAGAGAAAGAGGAACACAATTTCTAAAGTCATAAGAGAATTTTTAGGAATGGAGAGAATGCAATTATTTATTTATAATTTAAATTATTGCTGTTGTCTTAGCATTTTTATTATTTGGATAAAAGTAAACCTTTATAAACACTTTTATATTTTAATAAGTTATCACAAAAATGGGTAAAAAAACAAGACAGGGATACATTATGCCAGTCATTTGTTTAAAATGTTTTTAGAAATTATCCAGTTTAAGTGTTTTTCTGCCTTTCTAATTCCAAAAGTTACTGAATTATAAGAATTATTTGCACCCTAATTTAGACATATCTGAATGGTCATTGCATTTTTCACTTGCTTGGAACCAGAACATGTGAAAGGACCACTATGTGCTGAAGCTAATGAAACAAAAATCGCTCATTTTGCAGGCATGGGACTGAGCCAATGCTAACTACAGAGGCTGAGTTATGAACAGAAATTCACTTAAATCTGACATAACAGATTATGTCAGATTAACAGACTGATAATATATTTGTGACTGTGTTTTTTAGGCGGGGGTGCGGCTCGTAGACATTCGAATATTACTCGAAAATGATTTTTTCTCAAAAGTGACAGACCTAATGTTCACTCCTCACCGGTAATGGGTTAAAGTAAGTAATAAGAGGTCATGCTTGGTATGGGAAGTTAACTAAATAAGACGGCACAGAATTCTTCATGACTAGTGCTTGCATATTTGGCACATTTCATACTGTATTTGTGTGCAGTATTTTTAGGCATATATTTATATATTATTAAAACATGACAAAAACATTTTTATCCCTTTAACAGACATTCTAAGTTATGGACGTGGTGCTTTTTTATTTAAATTTAGCACCTGTTACCATTTTTTTTCAGTTTAAAATGAATTTTGTATTTATGCAAATTAAGGATAAAAAGAGTCACTAGTAAAGAACAAGCTCTTAATTAAAATATCTTACCTGTGTTTTTAGTCATCTCTCATGCATTTGTGCATTGTCGTACTTTTGGATCACTTGCAATTATATAAGGGTTGTGGCGTGCAAATGTGGATCTCTTGCAAGCGTTTGTAGATTGTCATGTGGATATTTGAATCTATTGCAGGCATTTGTGGGATTTGGTACTGTTTTTACTTCATACAAATTCTTTAAATAAAAGCGCATTAGCACAAACAGTCAGCCAAAATGCTCTGTTCAATACTACCCGAAAAGTCAGTTTTGTAAGTACTATTAAGGCCAGAATCACACTTCCACTATACAAAGAATATTAGGCAGCAATCCAATATCACTACTCATTTACCTCTTCGTTTTTCACCATAGCAACTGCAGCTAATTAGCTAACAGAACATGGCTAATTATAGATGCATGACAGAAGATGCCAAGACAACACAGAAAATTTAGTCCTTCAAAACCAGTAGGGTTGGTCTTGGTCCAACAAATTATGTTAATCTAATGCAACCCTTTTAACCAAATACAGAAACACCACATTTTACTAAACTCTTGGTTTCATTTACTTGACATAAAAATATACTGCAAGGCTGATTTTTTAAGCTTGTGTAACAAACACATTGATATTTTCATGCAGATAAATCTGGTGTTTACAGTAGGCCACCCTATAAAATCACAGGACTGGCACAAGGCTTAGTCTGTTCAGTGAATATATTACCAGACTCCATTAGCACAATATCATTACCTAAACATCTTTCCCATTGTGACACTGTGTAAACATTCCTGTATAGTTCTTTATACACAATATTGCAGTAAAACTAAAAATATTGTTTCTGTTATATTACTAATGAAAAGACTGCTCAAATCTGCGCATGATCTTTTGTAGATGGTTCAGAAGACAAAATAGTCCAAATAAGGGGAAAGTAGTTTTATTTATTAATTTAGCATTTGCATTCTGCTACCTGCATATCTATGTAACTCTTTTCTTTGTCAAACACTTAATATGTGCTAACTTACCTCAGATAACTGGGCTCTGTAGTGAGACTTATTGCACTGCAAGAGCTGAGCAGCTAGATTACAGTCTTTCCTGTATAAGTCCTATTGAGAATAGTGGTACAAAAGGAATGTTAGGTAATAGTAAATAGTCTTCCAATGTGCTGCCATTAAGTCTCAGTGTGTATGTGGAGTAATAGTCATGATGTCTCTTACATTATCCTCTCTCAGTTTCTCAATGGTCATCTTAGCCTCCATTAGGTGGTTGTTGAGGACAATGATTTCTCTGCTGAGAGCCCGTTTCTCATCATCATGGTGCTGTGACTGGTAAAAAAAATGCATTTTAGAAAAAACTAATATATAATTTTGTACAATATGCTTTGCAATGCTGTAGTCCCTAATTACCAGACAGAGCAGCATTGTGTGGGCTTCCATGTTTTTAGGGCCCAAGCATTGAAAGTTAACATGGATGATGTCATGTTCTAGAAGGAAAGTTGTAGCCATGGTAACACATCAAATTTTAAAACTACATTCATTCTGAGGCTCTTACATACACACCATACTGGTCGGTATGCATAAAAGCTTAGACATTTTCCCTACAGCAATGGGCTTAGTTTTGCCTACAGTCACCAAACTTGGTACACGTTTTGTTGTCATCAAGCTGAGCATCTTTCAAAACTACATTCATTGGCTCTGCACAGCAGGAAGTTGGTCATTTTGGATTTAATGTGGATTATCTAACAATTCCAGATTTAGATTTTTTACATACTTCTACTAGGGGATTTTTGAGATTGTCATCAAGTTTGTTAAAATTGTGACTGATAATGTTTGGGTAAGTTGTTGCTGCCTGCAGCAATTTTTATTGTCCTTTATTGTCCATTTGTGAAGCATTTAATTACATTAATAATAAATAGCACATCTAACAAAACATTTTTAGGTTGAATTATCCACAATGTTAATCACCATGATTACAGCACGCACAACATTTCTAATGTACCATTCAAGTCATTCTATGGCTTTTATGCACATGATAATTACTTTGTCGGCTCAAAGGAACATCAATAGAAGACTCACTTTAGACAAGTTTCATCCTTTTTTCTTTATTTATTTGATAGACCCATATCCTTCTGGGTCATCCATGATGTCTTTGTGAGCCATGATTGTTTGCTAAAGAATAACAGTTTATATAAATGCAGAGTACTATGAGATCTTAATACTTCTGTGTTAAGATCTCACATTACTCTAAATTAATTTGGTCATGCAGTTTATAGCGGCATGCAGAGTAATTATAATTTGTTTTAAGTTTCATACTACCAAACAGGCTCCAACACAGATTTATCTTGTAAAATGCACTTACTATCATACTGTCATGTGAACGCGGACAGTATTTGTAATGGGCTACAATTAACATCAGCTGCATCTTCTGGTCATGTGTTGATAAGTATGTCATTGGCACTTAAGAGTTTGCAGCTTTTCTTTTAAACACATTTAACACATTAACAACTTTGTACATGTAACTTAATGTAACTTTATCACGTTGTCATTCTGAAAATGAGTACACATGTGAACTACAATAGCGTGGACAGCAATTAAATTGTTTTCATCTAAAACACATTAAAATAGACAAATGCAAATGAGTGCTTCTAAACACAGATGGGATACTTACGTTTCGGTGGATTTTTTCCTCCAAGTCCTGGTTGATTCTCTGCAGTGCTGAGTAGCTGCTCTGTATTCTGTGGGAAACATTAATAAAAACGTCTTTAAATCCAGTGGACACTTAATGTGGAAAATGGAAGGTCTTAAATGCCTAACTTAATTAGACAGCAATTAGTTAATCCTTGGTGCCAAACTATTTGCCAGTGCACGTTTTTTTACATTGTATTACAGTAAATTACAATCTAATTTTTTAACATTTTATAGTGGACCTCCCCAGCACATGCCCAATCTAGAACTGGATGAGGATTACCAGATGTCTAAGTGAAACAATTTGTGTCCCAATTTGCAAGTTGTGCACAAGAAAAATTAAAGCATTTAATATCCAGATGATGCAGTTTTAAGTGAGTTAAATAAATACAAACTGTAAAAATTATGACATTCATTATTCATTATTAACATACATTATTAACATTCATTATTGACATAATCATTATCAACATGAACAAAGACTCCAAACATGAAGCAACACACAAAGCACCAACAGGAGACAAAGGCAAAAACAGGGGTATATATACACAATTTCCTTGTTTCCTAATGAAGGAACACAAGGAACCCCTAGACACAAATAGTAACACTACAGATGACAAAGACCGGGCAATAAACTACATAATGTGACTTTAAAAAAAAGACATGACACAGTAACAAAACATTCACGTGACAGTGCCCAAATCTTTTACTGTAAGATGTGTTTTTTGTGGATATTATTACCCACAAGCCCTTGTGGAATTAATGTTTGGACTTGACTCATTGTAAGTAAATAAAGACAACATTCTTATATTTAGGTAAATTTATCCTTTAAAACAAACAATGGCATGCCATCTTTGTGTTATGCTGATGAAATCATTTGTAACGATGTAATTTTTTTATGCAGTCACCCTTTTGGGTCCTTACTGTACTGATTGAGCATATTTTAAATAGACAAACTGGATTGAAGCCCATTTTCTTAACTTACAGCAATTTCACAATAAAAAGTGTTGGCTGCCATGATATCTTAAGATGTCATTTGCATCATTTGTGCTAGATCCAAAAGGTGTCAATGTAAAATCGCCGGATGCAAAGGTATACATTCTTCTTACCGACGTAGTTTATCAGTAAATTTGTCGAGCTCCTCCTGTGCCCGTCGCAGCTCAGTCTCTAAGTACTGTCTTGTAGAGTCAAACTCACGCTCTAAAAGCTCTAGCTTATGAGTGGTATATGAGAGACGCTTCCGCAGGTCCTCCTTCTGTTCCTGCAGAGAGCTGCATATAAACACACAAGTAATTACAGTCACTTCATGTAATGACCAAAACAACAAAAAAACATTAATAAATAAAGAATTCAGGGCCGATAAAGAGAATTAAGATATGTATGAAGGATTTTTAAGATTTCAATTTTCACAGGTCTTATTAATATATTTAGTACAATGCAATTAATAATTTATTCACTTCATTTTTCAATAATGGTTTTATAAATCAGGCTTATTGACTTTTTAGAACCCATAACATATATGCCTAATTATATGAACACTGCCATGTACATGTGGTTTATTTATAGATTGAAACACACAGGCAGGGTAAGAAAGATGAACTGATTAAGATATACATATAAAAATCACTGAACTGTAATGGTTTATTAATGATAGATGCGTGAAAATCTGTATCCTTTTGCATGCTAACACAGAAGGATGAGTTTAACATATCAGACTAAAAGAGTAATCTAATAAGAATAATTATTAGAGAATATTAATAATCTAAGAGAATAAAAATTAACAAATACAACCTGTCACGTACAGCAAAGCACACGTTAAATTTACACAGTATTATCACTTGTTCTGACTCTATAGAAATAAGAAAAACAGCAAAACAGCAAGCCTAATTTAAAGTTGGGGTTAAAGACTGGGTTTCCCCAAAAAATGTATTGTTGAGTAACAATGGTGTAGTGATGATATCAAATGGTAATGCTAAATTAAATATATAATGGTAATGCTAGTATTAAAGAGCCCTATTACGCTTTTTTTGGAATTTACCTTTTCTTTAGTGTGTAATATAGCTTTTTGTACATGTTCACACTCTGCAAAGCTACAAAGTACATGTCAAAGGGAATTATTGTCTTTAAAAAAATCACTTTGATTGGATTATGGGGAAATCCTTATTTTAGTCCTGCAGTTACTTCTATAAGGTGTCTGCATGTTACACATTTGAATAATGCTGCCTGTTTGGTTTGTTCTCAAAGAACGACTAAGTAGGTGAAGCTATATATTTATCATGTCTTCTTCCTGGGGTTACCCTGAAGGATATGAGTTTTTACTTTGCTGGCACCATTTAGCGAATCAGGATCACAGCCCCTATGAACACAGCTGTGTCAAATTTTGCAGATGATTAGCATTCTTACTGTTCTGAAAGGTTGTCAAGTGTGATGAACTTCAGTGTACTGAGACACAGAAATAAGACGTAGCATAAGTAGCTAACCCTTTGGGGAATTTCTCTTAAACTTTCCAAAATTTTGCTGAATAACAAGTTTTCAAGACAAAGAATAGGGGCGGGGCTTAGCACTGCATGTTATGCTTTTAGAATGACAGAACACAACAGTACAGCAGATCTGAACAGAGCACAGTGGCTTATGCAATGTTCATTCCCTTAACTCAAGGAAAGTTATTATAGCATCTTGAGATTTTCCCTTTTGGGAACAGTTGACTTTATATTGCATCAGTAGCTGCCGCTATGGGGAACTATGTAGAATCACGGCATGGCCATGAAAAGATCTGTGGAGCGGGTGACACACTAGTAATGCACAGGGTATTAATAGGGGTGTTAATATAGGGAATTAATACAAGTGCTACACCCATTGCCCATTGTCCCAGAGTGAGGGACCTATTAGACGAAAACTCCAGTTCAGGCCAAATTCGCATACCCAGCTTAGTAATGCTCCCATATTAATGCATCTCACAGCATCAGGCAGTAGTAACAAGGTATTAACAGGATTCATACTCACTAAGAGAACCTGAGAAGCCAATGACAAAACATCCAAAATATAAAACATGGCGAAAGTATTCTGCAAACATTCAACAACTAATCAGATGTCTCAGAAACGCCCTTAGACCAAGCCCACCACAAAGCCACTGCCCACATCGAATGAGCCCTAGTGTCAATAGGGCATACCAAATCTTAGCAAATATACACCAGGATTATCACTTTCACAGTCCAGTGGGATAACCAGTTCAGAAAACATTTGCTCTTAGTGCACTCTCTATAGCATACAGAGCTGCTTATATTGCAGAAGTGCGACAGAAAAAAAAACTGAGGACAATATACCCACTTTTGCCCTGCCAAACATTTCCCAGATCAACTACACTTGCTATCTGCCGGTGCTGGAATTGAACCAGCAACCTACTGATTACAAGCCCGACTCCTTAACCAGTAGACAGCGTATGTAACATGTCTGCATTTTCTATGGTATATAAATGGAATATATCTCTGTACATCTATGGAAATATACAATATGGATGGTGTCACTGAGCCAATTGAGGCCAGACCACAGCCTTGTAAGACAGGGCGGAAGCTGACTTCCAACAAATGCCAATGTTTCTCTCCAGTGCCTCAGGCTGTCGCTGCTCTTACCTCCACAGCTCAGCAGTAGAGGAGAGAAGCGCTTCAGCAATGAGCCAGTGAAGGGAAACGCCGTAGTGAATGGATAATCCTTGTCCACTACAGGTGCATATTCAAAACAGCAGTTTCCATGGTGTAAGAGTAATTCTACACTTTTTCAGATAAGGGATAATGATTCTGAGGTTATGCTACCCTGACAGCGTATTATATAGCAGCACTGTCTTTAGCATAATTAATAATTTGACATTGCACTGTTGTTATTCAATAAGGGTTCAGGAAGGTTTAGAAGGAGCGAACTTCCCATAGCATCAGCTACTGAAGCAAAGTCTGAGTGAACTGTGCTTAAAAGGGTGATTTGCAATCACTGTTCAAATCTGTTTTTGCACTTTACTTTAATTAACCACAGCAAGCCAACTGTTAAACAGAAACTGCTTTTTAAAAGCTTTTTATGTGTTGTTCTTTTAGCTATGATATTTAACAACACTTAACAAGTCACGAATGGGTGCCCTGTGTACAATAGCACATTCACTGGTCAACAGCTTCTTTAATACAGTAATCTTGATAAATTACCAAAACTTTCTCAGTGACTTTACCAGTAAATACACAAATGTGCTGTTCACACAAGCAATGGCAATTTGTTTTTTTTTTAGAAATACGACACAATTAAAAAATCAGTAACAAAACCAGTACTCTGATAACATTAACTGAGAGTGAGCTCTACGCTGTATCCTCTGTTATGCTTGACAGTATCTGAACATACGCAGTATATTTGTTGATGTTTATTATTTTTGGACAAATGTTTACATTCTTGCAGTTGCTCTTGACATCATATTAAGCTATTTTTTTGTCTTGCAAAAACAGCATGAATAGGTCACATGGCTGGCCTCTTTGGTCAATGTGTTCTGTGCACATACCCAGAGTCCTATTTTGTGCTCACATATAGCAACATACTGTTTATTTACTGGTAATGTTACAGTTTCTTTTACAGTATTTTTGAAGGGGCCCTGTTTACACATGATATACTAACAGTAATTTACCAGAACAGACTGTATGTGTAAACAAGAAGTGACATGTTTTTGTCATATATGGTAACCCATACCTGAAATGTGACCTCTGCATTTAATCTATCACTGGTGAGGAGTGAACACACACAGCTCCAATCCTAGTTAAGTATACCTGAACTAGCTAATCAAGGTCTTACTAAGTAGACTAGACACTTCCAGTGTGTTGAGGCAAGTTGGAAGTAACTCTTTTGGACAGTGACCCACCCGGATCATGTTTAGATATCCCTGTTTGCCTTGATAGTAATGTTGGCCAACCTGGCAATGCATTATGATTTTAGTGATCTATGAGATGCAAATGGTTGATGAGTTGATAAAGTGGGTGCACAGCAATGTTTAAAGAACGTCTTACCTTTTTTTCTGATGTTTACAACCATTTCGAGAAGTTTTAAGAGCCGTTTTCCCAATATATATCTTTTTCATGGTTTTAGGCAGTAGGCCACGTCTCAAGACGATTTGTGCTTAAATTCTTTGCTGCCTAACAGGGATCCCACTTAATTCTTGTTGTGTCTGTTTCCCTTTCTATGCACCCCTGACAGACTACTGGAGATCCTGCCAAGAGAACAAAGAAATTTCAGGTGGTGGCAGGCAATCATTGCAGAAAGATACTGATTGCAAAAGAGATAACCGTCACCATATCAAAGTTGTTCATCACGAGACATTGTCATGAAGCTGTTACTTTTCACTTTTTTCATTTTCAGTCATTTTCAGTCATATCAGACATTTTAAGGCATTTAAAGCTTAAATAGGCACTAGAACAATTGTTATTATTATCACCTGAATGAACAATGTTCCTAAAACTGAAACTTAACCAAACAGAGACTCAAGTTGAAATTCATAAATTCAAAGTCACATTGATATTCCCTTTATATTATTTACAAAATCCAAATAAAGTGTACTATACCATTGAATTGGTTTAACAGTGTATTGACTTTTTCTTTTATCTGTAACGGCTGTCAAATGGTCAATACCAAACCATTTGTGACAGAGGGTCAGAATGGGGTGGAAAATTTTGCCAAAACGCATAGTTTTATGCAAATTAAAATATTTTAAATGTAATGTAACGTTGACCTCTTTAAGCTACAGTTTAAAGTGTAGGGTAATGTTAATAATTAATGTTTCCAAAAATACAACTTTACTGTTTAAAATATCTGCTTTTCATTTTTTGTTAGATTTGGAAAGTTCATAAAATTTTGTTCTTCATATTCACTATATAACCCTTGAATGGAGAGGATTATTATCTATTTTTGAATCAGTTTTTTCTATTCCCCCCCCACCTCTGAATCACAATTCTCACTTGCTTCACTCTTCCCTTTGGTAAGGAGTCAATACAGGGTACGGTAAGGAGTCAATACAGCACCATCTCTGGACCACCACACTCAGTTAATGGACCTACATGCATATCTAAAAGTCTGAGGCTTTATGTCTTATAGTGTATTATTTATCAGTGCATTTATTCCAAAGAATAGTTTGCCTTTGCAGAGCACATCTGCGCAAATCAGCGTGTTTTAACACTATATTAATGTGATTTGGGCATGTTTTAACATGATTTTAGCACATTTTAGTATCAGTAAGCATGATGCAAGCACATTTTAACATTTACTACCATAGTGTTGCCACATTTTAGCATGATGCTAGCATGATAGATATAGTAAAAAATGGCTTATTTATGGTGTAATGAGAATGCTAGAGTAATCTAAATAGTTGCTAGGGTGTGGCCAGGACAATATCTAAAGCCCACCAACAACCCGAGTCAAACAAACCCACCCAGATGTCTCTGCAATGTTGTAATGGTGGGATATGGCTTATTCGCTTTAATACATGGTTGCTAGGATACAGTAAATATGAATGTATGTGAATAAAATGAACCACATCCCATGTCCTTATGACGTTCTGGTGCTGAGCTATGGTTAATTCAAACTGGATGCGAGGGTGCTGTAAATCATTGCATGGCTGGACAGTTTTCATGGTAATAATTAAACACTGTTTGCCAGTGTTAAAAGGGGCCACCCACTTTTCTCTACAATGTTCTGATGTCTCTCACATTTTGAAATGGAAGTCAACAAGGTGGTTGCTAGGGTACTGTAACTGGTTGCTAGGATGTGGCTATGAAGTATCACCATTTGTTGTTACTTGTTAAGCCGAGCGATATGAGAATCTACGACATGCTATAACATCACAAAAGTTAATGTTAAGTCCAGGGAATTTTTCACCCACATTTTGTATTCTCAATGGTATAACCAATTGCTTTTAAAGGTCATAGCACACTTCTCCTTAAAACAGCAGTCAATTGAACCCCCTATTCATGGGTCTACAACATACTATGTGGGATTTGTTACGGACCAAAGATTTGTCCAGAATTTGTTATAAATTCTGTTAAAACATGCCAACAAGGGAAGCAGTTGCTTTTGTAACAAAGTAGACCACTGTAACAGACCATACCTCGCTGAGGCATACAGTCACATAATTTCAGAAAAAACACACTGGATAATTGGGTTATATTCAAACATTGACATTGTAATGTTTATGTCACAGACACCCAAAAAATCACAACTACATATACACATTTTCGCCCCTAACTGGGAACATATAAATTAATCACTAGTGATCATCAACACGGTTCTCAATTGTGTCAGCTGCAAAATTACAGCTCATTATTTTTATTCTAATATATGAAAATGTGCACCCTAAATAGGACACTTACTGCCTCCTATTATTAGCATAGTTTATGTGTCAGAATTAAAGACACTGTTACAACAAAAGCAAAAAACAAACAAACATGAAAAGGAATCAAGGAAAGAAAAAAATTGCGAGGGGGATATCATTAATCCACGATTAACGACAAGACTATATAGAGTAATGCAGATAAGCCCAGAATATGAACGCAAAAAGCTAAATGCCATCTTAAGCATTTTTTCCTCAAATAACATTTAAAACAGAGCAAAATAGTGATGTAAGCTGGATTATTGTCTATTGATATAGTGGTTTTTTTTTTACTAATTAACTTTATATAATGTATAGGCTTTGAAGGAATGTTGTGAATAAAGAGCAAACAGACCTCAAGTCTAAGTCCAAGAGGAAACAATTTCAGCATGTTACATCAGATTTACTGCACAGAGAGGCCAGAGTCATGCTAGCTGTGTGCAATAAATTAGAAATATAATTGGAGTTTCACCTTTTGTTTAAATGTTCTGTCTGTCAGCCCTCATAAATCCACATATTGCCCCAGCAGTCATTACTGACCATGTGATTCAGACCTTAGATTTAGCATACAGTAATTTTATGTAGATTTAGCATATAGTCATTTAATGTAATTGTATGTAATCACATGTATACAAATCAACTTCCCTGTTTTTACTTAACCAACGCATTCTTCTGTGTATTCTTTTATTTTCGTTATTCTATTTTTAACTACTTATGTGGTCATGAAATGTTTTAGGTAATGTGTTTTAAATTACTGGTTTGCAAAGTTGTTGGCAAACTCAGCTTCTCTGCCATTCACAGCTAATCACAATGACAGGGGTTCTTGGAGGACGCCATGTATGCATAGTCCTTGCAAGCACACAGCTTGAGTCATACATTTCCCCCCACAACACTTATATACTGCACTGCAATAAACAGCAACAGCTTTGGATGCTTATCACCCACATAAATAATTATCCAATATCCATCGCAATGGCAGTGATACCACATGCATGTCGTTAAAATTTTGCAATCAATAGAATTGACCTGGTCAGTGTAACAATGAAAATATTCCCTGCTAAAAACCCTGCTAAAAAGATGTTCTTTCATAAACTGTTCCACGAAACAGAGCTGTTTGTATGGGACAGTGAGGAATAGATGAGGATAGATGCAAATTGTGCAACACAAATGAACATACAGATGTGGACGTGCTCTGCAATATTGCCAACAAAACAAGACATTTTGCATAAAAAGATGCTACAGTGGTTTAATTGCCAAATAGTTCGCCCCCAAATTCTATTTATTAGTAAACGACAGAGTGTAATCCTGTGTACTACATCATCATACTGAGGGAAAATTCTTGCTGCAGTCCTCCTTCAAAGAGGCACATAGAAAATGTTAACTGTGGAACGAAAACGTAAATGGGAGTAGGTGGGATAAAGAAAATTATAGAATCTTACCTTATGGTCTGCATTTTATCATTCAAAGCCTGGAAATGAAGAAGTATTGTCTACTGAAGCAAACGAGTGGCTGGTCCGAAAGCTGCCAAGGCATCTCTTAGCAGTCATGTACAGGAACATAAATGTCACGATTGTATCCTCTCTCCTTCTGTCTAGCCGTTTTCTTTAACTCTCTCTCTCTCTCTCTCTCTCTCTAACCCACAGTGTCAGTACACTTATACGCCGTTCTCATGTGTGAAGTGAAATCTGGATAGATGCGAATGGAAGTGCAAATGGAAAGCGCAGTCGCAGCCAGAATGCAGATACACAACATTATACACACCGCCCACTCTTCTCATCTCCTCCCAGAGTGAATCCTGCTTCTCAGATTCAGGCAGATCCACAGGATATAAGGACAGAGACAGTAGACCAGCAATGGGGTGAGAAAAAAACCTGTGATAGAAAAGAATGACGAAAAGAGTGGAGGGGGATGGGCAAGAACAGGTGGGCTCATCTGTTGATGAAAACCCTGGAGGAGGAATCGGCAGGCAAACCAGTTCTCACATTTATTGTGTGCTACACCTCCCAACCCCCACCCATGAATAATGCAAGTGTAAGATTGTCAGAGGAATTCTCATTCAGATTTAAAGTGCTGCTTTGCTGCTCTTTCAGCCCTATCAGTTCAGACAGAAAGCATGTGATGCAATATAGCATAACACTTAGATTGCTTTAATATTGTATAACCCGATCCAAAAAATGTATATGGTCCTTATACTATTTTTGTACAGGTATTATAAGGTATAAGTCAGTCAGTTTTTTTTGCCAGTTAAGTTAAAGTCTTCAAATGAAACTTTTGTGCATTTAAAGTGGAAGCTGATATATTAAAGCTTACATATTAAAGGTTTACAACAAGCATCAGATGGTTCATAAATAGATCCCTCATTTTTCTAGTTCCTTTTCACCCCTCAAGGAACAGTTTGCTTGCCACTATGCTTATGGCCCTCAGCCTTCATTGTATATTTAAAGTTTAGGTTGGAGTTGGTATTTAATGGCTCCCCTTGGAACATGGGTCCTAAGAATTGACTTAAGCGCTAAATCCAATATGGGCACCTAGAGGGTGTGATGTTGCTGAGACCTGAATTTGAATTTGGGTGTTTGTGTTAAGGGGTTTTGCCCACTTGATGGTTTATATGGTGATTCTTTATATGATTGCAGCCAGCATTTTTAAGTCTGGCTCCCACTGTTTGACAGAACAGCAACCTACCCTGTGGTTAGAGCAGATGATACAGAGCCCTGAAGGAATTCAGAGATGATACAGGCAAAGAGAATGGCATGTTATATAGTAGCAGCTAACTAACAATTGGCTCCTGTTTGACTGCTGTTCACTTTATAAAGAACTTCCCCCTTAAGAGTGTTGCCTTTCTTAGTGAACAGTGGCAACAATTTCTTTGGCTGACTTTCCTTGATTTACACGCCCTCTAGAGTCACACCTCATGGCAAGGATATCTCTTGCAATAAGACAATTCACTTAAAGTCAGCACATGACTTATAAGCTGTTATTGCAAGGTTAAAGCTGGCTCAGTGGTGCATGTTACTGCCATGCTGACACTTGCCCAACGTTCCATGTTGATCACCTCACTGTGTCTGTTATAAGCTTTTTTTAAAGGAGACATTTTGGGTAGTGTCCCAAGAGAGGTCTTTTTGTCACCACCACTGGTGCACGAGTAGGGTGTAATTGTGTTTTAACTGGGTTTTAACACAGCAGCCACTTCTCTCAACATGATGCAGATAGTATTGCATTCACTATCATCAAACCATATGCAGTGTTGAGCTCTCTCAAAAGAGAAAATCTCTCAGTTATGTAATTTCAGTTCCCTGAAAAAAAACAAGACATTGCATCTCCTTGCCATTCTTCATTCTTCATCAAGTTGATGACACAGATAGGGTGCACTGCCATGGGTGAATTAGATTGGTGTGATTAGACATAAGGTTTAGACACCTGTCACATTAAAGGTGTTCCCTAGGACTGAGATTACGCATGTAACTGAGGGATGTTCTTTCAAATGAAGGTTGTTTTGGCAATGATTTTAAATCTTACTCTTCAACAAATGGCAAGGGACCATTGCAAGATTCATTTGACAGGCACACACACACTCTCCTCTCAGGAACACACAGACTTGTGTCTCTGCCCCCTCACCGCCCACATTTTTTCAAGCAGTTGCTAAGGTGACAGCAAAGACTGCATTTTAATCAGACAATAAATTAAGGGAAGATTTTTCAGTTTTACAAATAAAAGCTTGGAAAATTTAACAGGTAAACATATTTAAGGTTTAATAGTTAATAAGCTTATTTAGCGCATATGCAAATGCCTAATAATGATGCCAAAATGGCAAAAATACTTGATGATGCAGAATCACAACAATTTAACATGAGATTATACAATCACACACATTCTGATATAACTAATAGTAGTACACTAATCAAAATAGTAGTATATTGACCTAATTGACCAGCCACGACACCACTAGCAGCTGGCAGGCCTGTAACTTAACCACTGCACCAATGGCAGGCTGAGGGTGAGCAGAGGGGCTATCAGCAAACAGTAGTGGAGATGCCGGTACATAACAGCAGATATTAAAGTCCAAGAGAGGGAGTGTTGGTGGAAAATCTTGATTTGGCATCAGATTCAGAGTCTATTAATTCCAGTGCAGGCTCACTTTCAGTGCTCACACATCTGGTCTGATGTAGCTGGTTCGGGTTCCACGGTGATCCTCAGCTCTCTTCTGCGATGACTCATCGGTCGCCTGGGGCTCGAACTCTCTCTCATCGGTGGGCTTGGGCTCCAGCTCTGAACTACTGGATGATGGAGGGCTGGGCACTGGGTCTGGAGTGGGGGATCTTGATGGTCATAGGTAATCTGCAGGATGCCAGCACCCACTCGATGTAGGTCATAAGGCTCTCTCGAGGACCGAGACCAGGCAGCTTTGCTTTAGTAACTTCATTAAGTCCCATAAAGTTGAGAATGCACAAGTTGTGATCTGGGAAGACCGAAAACTCAGATAACATGATTTAACATGGCTTCCGGAGCATGGAACAAGGAGTGAACTGTAGTAATCTAAATAACTTCTTTAGACAAGATAATCCAGAAAACAAAACAGAACAACAGCAGACAAGGAACACCCAGTGAAACATACATTTACTAATTAACTGAAACTGGACAAAGAACACTGACCTAGGACCAATTTAAATAGCAAACAAAATAATCAAAGACAGGTGAATGAAATTAACTTAACAGGCACAGAAAACCCCAATAAGTACAGGACAAATAAAAACTGAAGTGACAGTTTGTGTGTAACGGGGGGCCCTTTCCCCATTAACTTTGACTTTTGCCCCCTCTGCTTCCTGGTTCATGACTTCCTGTTTGCTAGCCTGAGCTTTTATAGCTAGCAAACAGGAAGTCGCGAAGTGTCTGTTTTGCCCATGTTGTTTTGTACTGTCCTTGTCTTGCCATTGCCTGTTTTTGCCATTGCCTGTTTTTGTCATTACCTGTTTTTGCCATTGCCTGTTTTTGCCATTGCCTGTTTTTGCCTTGCCCTGTTTGGATTTTAACCCCTGCCTTGTTTTTGGACCTACGATTTTGGGATTATCTTGGATATACCTGTTTTGCCTGTGTTTTGACCCTGCCTGTCCCTGACCATGCCTCACTACAATAAAACCATTAAAACTCTGCACATGGGTCTGACTCATGTACTTCAGGACAGCCATCATGTTACAGAACATTCCGCCCCCCCAGGACCCAGCGGGGTATCCATGGACCCGGTTGGCCAATTGCTCCAACTTAAAGGTAATGCCTCCATTGAGGATTATGTTTACCAGTTTTTTAAGGACATATTCAGGCTGGGACTTAATGAACCCCACAAGTCATGGTTGATCGCAGTAAAGAATGATCGCTCCTTAATGGACTTTCTGGACTATGCGTTACTGCTGTGTGGCTCTTCCTTCACTGTAGGAGATGCCTCCAAGCCAAAGCCAGAGCCACAGCCCAAGATGGCTGCCAAGCCAAAGCCAGAGCCACAGCCCAAGATGGCCGCAAGCCAAAGCCAGAGCCACAGCCCAAGATGGCCGCCAAGCCAGAGCCACAACCCAAGATTGCCGCCAAGCCAAAGCCAGAGCCACAGCCCAAGATTGCCGCCAAGCCAAAGCCAGAGCCACAGCCCAAGATGGCCGCCAAGCCAGAGCCACAGCCCAAGATGACCGCCAAGCCAGAGCCACAGCCCAAGATGGCCGCCAAGCCAGAGCCACAGCCCAAGATGGCCGCCAAGCCAGAGCCACAGCCCAAGATGGCCACCACGCCAAAGCCAGAGCCACAGCCCAAGATGGCCACCACGCCAAAGCCAGAGCCACAGCCCAAGATGGCCGCCACCCCAGAGGTCGCACTTGACAAGATGGCCACCGCCCCAGAGGTCGCACTTGACAAGATGGCCGCCCTTCCTGTTTCAGCACCCGTCATGGCCGCCCATCCAGTGTCAGCACCCGTCATGGCCGCCCATCCTGAGCCAAGTCCAGTTACAGCAGCTGTCCCTCCTGAGCCAAGTCCAGCTACAGCAGCTGTCCCTCCTGAGCCAAGTCCAGCTACAGCAGCTGTCCCTCCTGAGCCAAGTCCAGCTACA
>JBAJNP010007847.1:0-21550 GCA_036877545.1 Yasuhikotakia modesta | reverse complement strand
GATCAAAAATACACATATGAATACATGATTTGTGCCACAGCAATTTAGACAAACACTTATGGCCCAGAATAACAATGCAATTTAATTTAAAAAGATCATCATGTGCTCAACTGTAGACATGCCACTTCTGTCAGTCATTTTCCACGAACTGCTGTTAGTCAGAATCATAGTGTTCATTGATTACAGCAGGAAATGAGAACAGTGACGTTTCAGAGTAAAGTCCAGCTTCATCTGTAATGTGCCCAGATGAAGCTTAAATCGCTTGGACTGAGATTAATGCCTCAGCCTCATTCATCGCACGTGGCACGTTACGCACATACACCCCTGCACATGCAATCACACTGCAGTGGTCATCCATGGACGCAAACACTGGTTTAATCTGAGCATGGATGGTGACAGCGCCGTAAACAACACAGTTCATTTCATCCTCTTCCTGAATGACACATTCCGTTCCCATCAACACAAATAGAAACAAGAGACAGAAATAGAAATGTTTTTGCTCTTCTAAATATATGTGTTGTCTGTGTAAAGTGTGATTCTTCTCATATGAAAGCTTACTGCCACAATCATATCATGGTTGAGAACAACCTAAATGTTTCAAATTTATTTAAAAAAAATTATACAGGATAAACAGAATAAAGGATACCGGACCCTGCATCAAATATCAGTAACAGGATGTGATGTCACAATCTCTATGCCTTCTGTTACTTAAAAAAACATTATTTTTTATAACACTTTATATAACATGTTAATTTATCCACATTTTAAGTCATACCCATTAGCAGATCAGAGTTCACAATATCTTAATTTTGATACACTTTTTTATATGTGCTTGTGTTTCACTCTACCAGGTTCACATTCATATAAATGGACAAAAATGGAACATGAATAAATGTGAGTGCTCATGTGTCATCAATCTAGATTAAAACGATTAAAACATGTGCACTACCCTCCACACCAAATCTCCAAGCAACATAAAACTGCACAATAATATGATCACAGTGTGTGTGTGTCTGTTTCTCCATGTTCTCACCAGAACGCTGCACACATGCAAAAAAGGGGTTCATCTCAAGAGGCATGAGGCCTTTTGGAGTGCAGAAGTCTTCAAACTTTCTCCTCAGAACATCAGAACTGCCACGGACCTCCCCACGGCTGTATGTCACTGTCGGCCTGGCCCTCAGAAATTTTTCTCCTGAAACAAACCAGTAGCAATGAGGACACACACATTCATCTGTGTTTGCTTTGGTTATGAGCATGTTGGCTTACCTTCCTCTGTGACAAAGATCTCCCCATTGTCCGGGTTGATGCCGAAGTAAAGTGTGTTTGTGGGATTGGGAAACTGGTTCTCAATGCTGAATCTCAGCTGAGCATTTGGTGTGTTGGGATCGTCTTCATCTGAAGCAAAAACCTTCACAAACGGAACTCCTGCACACCAGATAACAATAAAAAACATAAGAAATCTGAGAAACTGAAGTCCTCAAGAAGTGGCAGTTTAAGGCAGTTTAGAAGCTCTTTCAGAACTCAGCAGTTATTCTGTGTTTCTCACCTGCGGGTGAAAACTCTCTAACACTGCCACTGTACTGACTTTCACTAAAAACAGGGGGATTGTTGTTGACATCTACAACATGCAGGACAACTGAGTAAGGTCCATCAACACGTTCACCCTCTGCTGAGAATGCATTAACCTGAAAATGCGCGCACACACACAGATTAGTTAACATGGTTAGTTGTTTGATGCATTGAAATTTAGGTTTAAGCATTTAAGCATTTGGGATTCTCATAGAAGACTTCATGAGATCACACTGGATATACAAACTTTTAAATATTACATGCTGGGAACTATTACTCAACACTTAATATATAATTCAACCCAGATGTACATAAATGTATGTGAATAACTTGTGTTAGTTTGTAGAATGTATATTACATGTAGATAGTGGCTTTTATTAGGACCCCATTCCAGTGGTTGTTCCAGGTACAACCAGCCATCTGAAGAGATACTGATTTTATCCTCTGTCTCTAGACTTACAAAATATGAAGAAACACCTTCCACTGCAGATTTAAACTGAACAAAGAGAAGACTTGAGAAAAGATATTGGAAATATTTTAAAGTAATGCATAAAAACAGAAATATTGACATTCTTAAAAAAAGTACCTTTATATCTACCTTGAACTAATGCATTCTTCAAAGTACAAACAGAGGAACAGATCATACTGTACCTGATAAATGGCGTAAGGTACAGGTGTAGCCTCTGGCACATCTAAAACTTTATTTTCTAAGGGCCCTTTTTTATCCTCCAGACCTATCCCATGAGCCTGTGGGGCAATAAACAACTGGCCAGTGAGATTTTAAAATCATACGATAAACAACAACTTATTAATTAAATAGAATAAAGAAATATTGTCAACTACTATGATGACAGTTATGTGTCTAAACAGTCATGAATGTTCTAACATGTAGCACATATGACCTGATCATTGTATGTTACTTTGCTATATGTTCAAGTATGTTCTCATAACTCATTCTGAGTTTAAACTATGGGTAAATAGAAATTGAATGAGTGTGCATGTTCAAAAATAAAGCTGCTTTATAGCAAAAATAAAGCTGAGATATTGCTAATATCTCAGACTTTTTCTTTAAAAGGTTCAAACAAAACAAAGCAGTTATTTTTAGTGTGGGAATATTGATAAAGTATCAAAATATAGCACTTAATTTATGCTACTGATTAACTAATAACTGATAATGGCTGTTGTAATTACTAAATTAATTTCCTGTCTACTAAACTAAAAAGTAAACTACTAAACTAAACTACAACTAAACTACCTAATAAAATTAAAAGTAAATTATTTTATTTTGAGCTAATAATGCATTAAATTGTGATTTAGGCTTGATTCTAAAGTGAAACTTTCCAGTGGCTGTATACATCCGGACTGTTTGTATGTCAAAGCTTTGACTGATTAATGGAGTGTGAGGAGAAGCTGGACTTGGTAACTTATTTATAGACAGAAAAAAGATTGCAAGGAGATGAGAAGGTCAGTGAGGTAAAATGCTAGCCACACACAAACTTACAATGCTGATGAGACCAGCCAAATAAAGTAAATGTGGACGTCTCAACATCCTGAGCGGCAAAACCTAATGGAGAGAAATCTAATGTATAAAGAATATAGTAATCGCTTTAAATGTCTTTACAATTACTCCAAAAGCAATTTTAACACATGGGTGTGAATCAGCTTAAAACTTTACTTGTCAGTTGTTTTCTGACAATTAAATATTATTACAGCATAAATTTACTTGTTTCCTCACAGGGGATTGATAAATTATCTTTCTGTCTATCCATCCATCCATCCATCCATCCATCCATTTAAGCCATTTACACACAGTGAGAACAGCTAAATTATAATTTTCCATTCAGAAAATGTGACTCACATAATCTGTTTCCTTAAAGTTAAACTTCAGTCAATGATTATGAGCAACATTCAATGTGCCTTCAGAAGCACTGAGTCCTATTACAATAGCACAGTGTTAGCACACACTCTCCAATGGATGGCTTTGCTGTGTACAGGTGCAGGCTGTGTGTGTGCTTGATCTATCCTTCCAAAGGGAACTGAATTAATATGAAACTAGCGTGGGCTGATGTGTCGATTCCTCCGGGTATCTCAGATGTCTTATTTCTGACTCCCTCTGTATTCAAAAATAGTGCATGAGTGGCATTTGACGGTGACATTATGACTCGTTTGCCGTGCGGCAGTGAGTCTGTGTGTGAGAGATTTTTTTACAATAAAAGGTTATTTAAAGGTTACCAGGCAACCGAGTGGGGGCGGAGCCTTCTGTGCCAGACTGATTCTATGCAAATGTGAACATGTGTCAGTGCCATATGGTCACACTTTATCATTTTTACACTGTCCTTACCTGACAGTTAATTTGTAAAGCCGTTAGAGAGATTAGAGATATTGTTATGTCCTGCAAACTGACCGTAGAGTCTTTGGTTCTTTCAAAAGCAACAATTAAAGTAGCGCTATACGTGTCAGAGAAATTACACCTTTTCTCTGATTGGAGGATGAGTGACGTGAAGAGCTGGGTTATACTGAGGGCAACAAGTGTAGACCTGACTGAATTTCTAGGGTGTAAATGATTGAAATATGAATTAGCTTTTCTATAAGAACCATTTAACGCAAACGCAACACTTCAGTGTCTGTGATGATACTGAAAAGAAGTGTACCTGACTTTTTGTACAGTAGGAACAATAAGTTAAAACAAAGCAGCATTTTTTTCATGGTTTTTATCAGTACAATATAAATTGATCCTAAAATTTTCCTGTTATTTTATTCAGTTATGGAAACATGGCAAATTAATTAGAAAAAGTTGATAAACGAAAGCAATAATCTGAAGATTATTGATCAAGTTCAAGTGCATAAATGTGGCCTTCAATAAGCTTAATATAAATGCAACAACAATTAAAGGTTTTATCTAGAAATCTTTATCTAATCAAACACACTGTGTTAGTTGCACTTACAATCCATTCAAGGCTGTTCTGGCTGTTGTACTGAATGCTGTATTTTAAAAAGCTGTAAGGTTATTGCTCTAGTGATACTGGATTTTTATTTCACGGATGTATCTGTCAGATCAATTGTGAAAGGTAGACACACCCTGAGATGACATTGAAAAAGGTTTGTGTCCTCTGATACGCCACTTTAACCCTCTACTCCTGAATGACACAATTTAAAGAACATTGGATCAATTCTATTTGTCTTTTTTATCTGTTTTTCTAGGTACTTAAGAAGACAAGAAATTGGTCTACAAACTAAAATCAATAGTGTTCTTGACAAATTCTATCTTAACAAATAGAAGCTTTAAGATTTCTAGTATAAAACATGTGAAACTTTTCATTAATAATTTAACATTCATACCAAAAGTGACCTTAATTGTAGTTGAGCTTTAAAAGCACAAAGCACTCCAAGATGTAAAATAACAATACAATAAAATGACATTTACATGTTACTATAGTAACATTTCACAACAAGAAGACAATGCTGACATCAGTACTGGAGAACAGCTGGTAGTTGAGAACAACAGGCCTTACCACTCAGTCCAAGCCTGTCACCTCTGGTGATATTCTGATATTCTGGCAATTCCAAATGTAACAGCCTAACCAATTCTTAAATCACACATGCTCATAAATGTATTCAAACCAGTACTGCTACAACTAGACAAGTTGTTAATATACTTAAATGCCCTCAGCAAAGCAAAGCAAAGCTAGTCAACAAACTTGGAAAATACTAGTCAAACAATATCAAAAAATAAAGTCAAACAATATCTAGGCACAATGCAACTGGCCTACAATTCTTACAATTACAATTATTCAAAGTCTTACAATTAGCTTTAACTAAACAAGAGCAACAGTGAACGATTTAAAAAACAGATGAGAGGCACAGACCTGTCAGCAGAGCTCCTCTTCTCAACAGACCGAAAGCTTCAGTCAGCTTTGCGTCTTGCTGAAGTCAAAGTTTAACTCAGTTTTATTGAGCCTAATGATTATCAACCGATTCACCACTCAGAGGAGTGGCTGCTAGATTGTAAATATACTATAGCACCAGTTGGTGGATGTAATGCTGGATCAAAGTTTGAATAAGTATGTAAATGCATAGGTATCAATGAAGAACGTGCCCTACAGTGTTTGAATGTTTAAACACAGTATCCTAAATCTCATACACATTGCTTGTTAACTTTCCACAAGCACAACTGGTACAGCATAGCACTAACAAAACCAAGGTCACAGGTTTAATTCTCTAGGCACACACATACTGATAAAATGTAGCGCCTTGTTTTTAATTAAAAGCACCAAATGCAAAAATGCAAATTCCACTTTCTCTGTAGTCAGTGGACTTTCTTTTAAATTTTCTATGCAGCACCTAGAGAAAGAGGAAAAAGCAATTATAGAAAGTTCTGAAGACAGGTTTGGATGAACAGGGGCCCTGAAAGAGTGTGAAATATGTGGCGGATGAATGAAATAATACATTTACAGAGAACATACCGTCACCTTCAGTCAGCTGTTAGACCAGAACCTTGAGTAATATAGGCTGCAGTCTTTGCTCCTTGATCTATTGACAGTCTTGTGTCCTCTGTTACTGTCGATATTCTTCTGCACTGAAAATGAAACAGAGATACAGGGTTTGTCAAAGACTTACGGTATATCATTATTGAAATGAAACATTTTGAAGAATTATAAGAATGACTTACTGTAATAGAGTGAGTAACTCAGCTTTCTCAGTAACCACATCAGATAAATGAAAGCAAAAATGTAATGGAATTTGTAAAACATTAACTTGCAAATGTAAATGTCTGTGGTGAAAGGCACCTTGAGTTAAACACTTAAGAAGTTGTCGTGCTTTTCCATGGACTAATTATTATGCAGCCCTATCAGCACAATGGAGAGACATAAGAGGGCAAAGGGTTAGGATTTGGAATAAGGACACACACTGCAGGCAGTATTACTGTAACGGAAACCCAGAGCAAAGGGGAAACTTTGTTTTTTTTAACATAGGTTATATAAAGAATATATACTTTTATAGCTGATTTTGACAGGAAATAGCAAGAAGATTTATTCAGTGTTGATTAACATAACACTGGTATTGCTACACCATAATAATGTTTTATAATGACCAGCTTCTCATGAACAGCAGTTCCAACCACAACTGGACATCAGCTGCTAATCTCCACTATGAGTGACAGTCCACAGAGGAATCTGTGTGTGAATAGGTGGAATCCAACACTCAAAACACTTATTGAAAAAGTATTACAGTTTTGTTTTAGTTTTATTGTGGTTTTAATTACATTTTTTTAATTTGATTTTTTTTTTGCATTTTCATGTTATTTTGGTTCAATTATTTTGCAATTTTGTATTGGGCTTTTGTAATTTTATTATTTCCTGTATCCATTTGTTGTTCAAATAACATTTATGCAGCTACAATAACCTTGTAGACCACAAATTTTGAAACCTATTACAATTAGAATTATACTGTTTAAAAACACTTGTGATTATCATTTAAAAATTTTGTACACACAAGATCAGAGTATGTAATGCCACTCTAATACACAGACCACAAAAACAGTTTATGTTCTGTCAGGGTTAATGTATGAGTAAATCATTTCTGTTAATGTATGAGCCTTGCGTCAGCGACCACTTGCTTCAAATACATACTTTCTACATTCAGAAGGCTTGTTAGTTGTGGAAACACCCTGTGATAGACTTTTTTTCCTTGTCTATAGTTTGCAATATTCTGCAATCCTATAGGATTGAAAAACAGACAGATAATTAAATGGATGGACCAAATGTTTTACAAAACCAAATATTTTATTTCTTTTAGATATCATTGACAGTAACTACACAAAACATGAATGAAAATCTTTCTTACACACCAGATACAGCATACAAGGATGGTTTTACAGTCTGGAAGATCATACAAAATTGAACGGGATATGAGACAAGTTTTCTGACTTGTTGGGATTCCCACTAAAACGTTGTGTAATTGATCTGAAATATTTAGTGTTTTGTCTCTCACAGAGGGAACAAGAGGTCGGTTTCTACTGCACAGTCTAATATAGACAAACAGGACTTCTTAAATATCACACACAGTGCCACTCAAACCAGGTGCAAAACAAACACACAAACCCTAAAGTACAGACAAGTCATGACATGATTTGGACTTGATTTTTAAGGCTGCTTGCTTGTTCTTCTTAGCAACCATTTTGTCAATAAAGCGCTTTGCTTTTTTGGGTAAACTCTCCCTCCGCTTATAGACGGAATGACGCGATGTGCTCTCCGCGCTGTCTTTCCGCTGACGCAGCTGACGGATGATCCCATCAAACATGGGCCAGACGTTGTGCTGCATGGCTGCCGATGTCTCAATAAACTTACAGTCGAAGAAATTAGCACACGCACGACCCTCTAAAAATAACAGACGAGAAACGTTATACAAGGACACCGTGTTATTTACACATACAAATTACAAGGATTTGAAGAATTGCAACCCTAACTTTCACTTCAGAAGCATTTAGAAGTTCATTCTGGGATGCACTTACCACTAATGGACACCTCTCGGCAGCGAACCAAGTCACATTTATTGCCGACAAGAATGATGGGTGTGCGGTCCGCCTGGCGCTCACGCCGCAGCTGGATACGGAGATCCGAGACGCGAAGGAAACTTGATCGATCCGTTATGGAATAGACTATAATGAAAGCGTCTCCTGTCTGCAGACACCTTTCCTGCGTCCATCTGCCTTCATCCTGAGCATCACAGACATTTATAAGCTCCCAGAAACCTCCAGCAGTTTATAAAGTAGGCCTAGGTGCATCAATTATTGACACTGTATGTAGTAAGGTTGTTACCTGTGGATCCCACGTGTCGAGCAAGCTAACCGTGGCTCTCTCCCCGTCCACCATTATTGTCTGCTCAAAAACGTCACCTGAGAAAATGTCAAAGGAAAAATGCATTACATGAAATGTTATAATATGAATGTGTTGTTCACACACAAGTACAATTAAGAATAATAATCATTCATAACATTTTTTTGGATGTATCTTAAAAACTATTCTAAACAAATATTAAATAAAGTTAAAAATTGTTTAATGTTTATGAATTCATAAACACAATATTAAAGTCTGTATTTTAAATATAAGCTTAAAGCACAAAATGACAGGTGTCATTACGCACTGATCAGTTATTTGTGCGAGTTCATGCTTTTTTATAATATGATAAATGAGAAAAAGTGGGATTTTTAGTTAATTCCATCATACCTCCATATAACTCGCAATCGCTCCCCATACTGTCTGATGCTCCAGCGAATATACTGGCGAGCGCTGACTTTCCAACGCCGTTTTCTCCGAGAAGGACAACAGTGAAAGGTCCGACCGAAGAGGGAACCGCACATTCGGTGGAGAGAGCAGAATCTGAAGAGGAGGACGTGCAGCTCTCAGTGGAGATGGAGCACAAGTTGGACCGGGAAATATCGGTGTCGGGGTTCGTAACCGCATCGCCCAACAGCTGCCCTGCGTCCGTCGCGCAAATGCTCCACCTGTGCAGGTGATGCTGCACGCGAATGCTGTGGCGGCGCATGTTCGGCAGCAGAGTCATGTGTAGATAACAGCTCAAGAGACTCTCGTTTAGATCGATCGGAGACGGTTTCTCAAGCACTTCCAGGAATGGACTGACTAAATCGAGTCACCAAATTGAAAACGCATCGTTGGGGAATGAAGCGGTCCAATAATAGGTGGGTTCGATCACGGAAATCTGGCCAATGGAGATCAAATCTGTCTTGGCTTCGTGAAGACGTCTTCAGTTAAGCACCCTGCAATCAGGATTCGTGCTATATACGCTGTTAATACCGTCTATGTTTTGCGCAGTAATGTGCTTTGCGCGATCGGTGCAGTTCTGGGTTATATTAGAAAGGTCTCAGTGCCGAGGGTTTCCCTGACGTCATTCATCCTTCCAATGAGCTCCAGCGGGTTTTTCCTTGTATCGGCTGGTGGGTGGGAGTTTCATTTCATCCGCACCTAGACATTTTATTGTACAGACTGAGAGGTGCTGCTTATATGCGAAATGCAAAAACGTTTTATGCTTCTCAGGTAATAAAAAAAGATCCATTAGAGCCACAGAGCAATAGATCCAATATAGATAAGTGCTGATTTTCTAATTTACTTTCTAATTTACATTTTACTTTAAATAGCATTCAAAGGTGCACAATAAAACTAAATAGAACAAAACTGATTGTGAAGTGACCCATTAAGAACGAGTTGCATTATACAACTTTAAAGACTATGTTTGTAAGCAAAGTGAACTTAAGGCCGGGTTACAGTAGGACACAGGATGGCAGAGCTTATGTGGCCTTTAACCAGGGCGACTACCAATATAGACAAAGACAAGAACAAGACCAAAAGTTCTTTGCGGCTAGTTCATGAAGGAGCTAGTTTATAAACCTGCCTATTACAAAGTACCACTGATAAAATCATAAATACAACAGAATGCAGATCTTAAACATATAATTCTTAATTTTCCAATTAAATGCTCTAACTGAAAATGAAAAAACTGTAATGTATTTTGTTGAAATGTGCAGACAATAATATCCAAAACGACTTAATGGCCTAAATATTTAGGTTTAATGACCTAAATATCAGATCTAATTCTCAGGAGGCTCCTTAAATACTGCACAGCATTTAAACAAACACTCCAATAAGTGTTTAAACTGTACAACACAGTTGCTAATGATGTCTATTTCATGCTAGCATACAGGTAGACATGGAAATGACAGATTATAAAGAGTTATTTATGCAATTGCTGGATTATAATGACTATTTCTATATCCAGGACTGATACAGATGAAAGGATTGGACGGATAAGAGAGATCTCACCAGAGTGCTGGATTACCTCTTTAAACCCTCGGTCATTCATTCAACTCTAAAGGCAGATTAGAAATCGGCCACTGGAGATCAGATGCCAGAAGAGAGGAGATGTAAACACATGGCCACACATGAAACATGCACCAACATCAAACACAAAAACATAAAACATGGTTGAATGCAACTATATTAACCTTATCCATCCTGCAAGTGTATTTCTAAATACACTTCTAATCTGGATTTAAATATATACAAAATTGCAATTTTCTTTGGCATGTAGAAAAACAGACAAATGCTTCTGCTATGCAGTTTGTATAAGATAGCTTAAGTTGCTAGTTCTAGTTCTCACAGATTGAGCCTAAGACCCAAAATGACTGTTGTTTCCAATGCACTAATTGTAACTGGAACAGGAAATAAGGGATGAGTTACTTGCAGACCAAACACCTTAAAGAGATAGATTAGATCAAGAGACACAGACAGATTTAATCCTGAACTTAACCTGGTTTAACACCTTAACCTTTGTATCTCTGTCAAACCAAACCTTGGTGGATACAGTGGGCAAGTCCCCAAAAGCCATTTTTCATATATTTGCTAGATACTCATTTTTAACGTTTTGACACACAAATAATGTCTTTGTTCAACCATGGAACTTTTCACATAGGACCACGAGAACTATGTTACAGTACTGATGACACTTACAGTAAAGTGCTGACAGACTCCCTGTAGGAACACATATCCCTACAGACTGAATAAACACTGTATTAGGTTACTGTGGTAACAGTTGCTATAGAATGTCATTATCGCAGTCTGGACAGTGTTAGTCTCTCAAGAGGCTGCTCATACAAGTGTGTGACTAACTAACGCTGTCTCCAACACTTAAACTGTCCACCAGAGACACAATGCACACAGAACAACAACATCTGTGACTCATGTGTTATATCACAGATGTATGATTAATTATACACCAGTTTAAACACTGTCAATAAACAACAGCAACCAGGTCTGATCTGTTAATGACTCACAAAGCTGATGAGCTCATTTCCTGCTGCTTTTTGTTGCTCATTGCTGCTTTTTGGCATTACTTTACTCTGTAGTCAGTGTTTCTGTGACACTAATGCAATAACTGCATTACATAAACTGTCTGTGCAACCTGCAACATCATGGTCAGATTCTTTTATGGTAAATGCATTAAATACAAACCAGCAGCACAATAAAACAAGGACACACCAGTCAACCTCCCATTATTACATGGATAATATCGATCTAAAATTCTCATTGGGTTAAAACTGCTTTACATTGCAACTGTAAAATGTCTACAGGCCAGTAAACTGAAAATGGTCTAGGTGGAACCAAATTCCAAATACTTCTATTAAAGAGGTTTTTTAGCAGGTTGCAGGTTACTTCACATACTTTTCAAAATAAGGGTGACATCTTATAGGAAATGATATATTATAAAGCATTGTTATAAACTTTTGCAAATCGGGGTTAAGTATTAAAATTATTTTGAACACCGATCTGCAATGCACATGCCAATAACTGTTCACTTTTAACAAAAAGTTACCAATTGCAGCATTACGTGTAAATATTTATTATAGACACTCATGGACTACACAGCTGAAGAAGGGTTTCAGGCACTTAGTTTAAAAAGATAAACTATAATTTAATTAGACTTTAAGGAAGAATTAACCAAATGACTTTAAATCTAAAAATGCCGGACGGTGTCTTTGACTGACAAGACACCCGGTGCCGTTTTTGTGCGTTATGATGCTTCTAATTCTGTTATTATTCTATTATTCTGTGTACTGATCTGATTTAATCTGCCAGATGGATCAGTTTCTAACTGTTTGGGTGCCCTTTTTGGACAAAACTCAACCACTTACGCACACAGCCAAGACACATGTAAATAAATAAGGGTTTATTAATGGCATGAATGTCACGTCACAGTATTTACACAAATCATGAGGGTGGTGGATTTGTACATAAGTCTTAGAGGAGAGGGTTAGACTGTGGTTTGGGATTTTGAAGTTGGGCTCTGATTTAAGTAAATGACATCATACGATTGGGAAGTTCCAGCAACATGCCTTCAGTGCATCAACTCAGACATGTTGTGGAAATGATGCAGGACTGTTGGCATGACGACCAATTAATGTCAACAAGTCAACTTAATTAAAATAAAACCCCACACATTAAAGCTGCAATTGGTAACTTATGCCTCTCTGCCACCACCTTGCAGGTAACTTACGTAGTTATTTTCTTAAGTTGAATAACAAGTTTAAATTCTAAACATGTATGAACAAACTGTATGAACAAGCAACAAACGCTGCACCATCTACCTGGAATAAAGTTGCCGGAACTACTTCTTCCCACAAACCGTTTTGTTTGTCTTTACCCTGAAATTGATTGCAGCTTTTAGGTATTTAAATAAGTGAATCATCTACAGCTCATAAAGACTGTGTTTAATACATGCATGTTTGTAGTTGGCCCTGTTCGCTTACCTGCCTCTGATAGATTTTCTCTTCTATGGAAACTACAAGAGAAATGATCACTATTGCAAAACTCTATACATAACAGCTTGTTCCAACTGTGAATCATCACATTGAAAGCTTTCCAAAACCAGTGTTTCATCATGTGATGTGTGTCATAACATGCAACCCATTGGTTGAAAAGCAGGAGAAGTAGTTTGTGTTATGATTATTAATGGGCTGTGGGCTTTTTTCCAAGTCAAGTGCTGTTATTGTACTGTTATAACAAACAGCTGCGTTTATGTATTGACAAAAGGACAGCTAGACTGGTCGTGCAATTTCTGTGCAACTTACAAATGTCATTATTACCTGTTGTAAGTAATCTGTAAATGTGAACTGTTCTGTTCCTCTTATCAAACGTGAGCCTTTGCCTGAGGAAGAGTAATAATTACTATATCAACAAAACACATGCAACATCCAATACGGCTGCAAAACAAAATAAAACGCATAAAAATGATGCCAAGTTTTTCAAAAGCAAACAGCTTGAGCAACGCCACATGAGAAGCTTACGGGATTATTTGCGTTGTCACTGCCATCTAGTGGTCAGTGTTAAAGGTGCATGTTGGAAAGCGAGAGGGAAATAAACAAAGGCAAGGTCAATAGGAGCCCCTGCTGGTAGAAGCTGTAATTACATAATTAATGGCGCAAAAGACCCTTTTTCATTGATGGCCATTCAAAGCATCGAATGGCGCTTTCTCTGCTCTGTCTGCGGCCATTCGTTATCATTGCATCATGAAACAGTCTTGTGTTGTGTTTATAGTGTTCCATTGATGCTCTGCAGTATAACAAGGTAAATCATTAGGTTCACTGACCTGCATGTCATTGGCTGGATTCCAGTCTGTATTACATAAAACAAGATGGGAGGCACCAGTGAGGTTAAGCCCCAACAACTTCAAAACGGAGAAGCAACAGGAAGTTGGAAGAGTGTGGACTGTTGAAGGAATCAACAGTTTGTTGTCACTGAGCAACAGGCCATTGTGTCCATTAAGCCGACACAATGTGCATGTATCTGTCTTTGTAACTGTATTACATTGCTTTTGATCAATTTGTTAAAGACGAGAGAAGTGACAGTCACGGGCCAGACTTAAATCTGCATTTCCCACATCAGCACCAAGGGCTCAACGTGTCAGCCATCTGCATATGTGTTGACTGCGTCTGCATATACCTCTGTGCAGGTGGGGTGTCGAGACCTATGAATGGATCCTCTCATCTGTGGGTTCTAGATCTTCTAGTAGGCTGCAGAGTTCCCAGAACTCCTGGATTTACAAACTCAACAGACTAAAACTCATGCAGGTCATTCTACACTACAGTGCCTGATAAAAAAACAAATACATACATAGTGTTTTACTATTCTATGAAACTGTTCTCTCTGTAAACAATTACAGATAGAACAGTGTATATATTCAAACATATACAATATATCAAACACACACACACACACACACACACACACACACACATATATATATATATATATATATATATATTTATTAGTGTCCACAAAAGCCAGACACTAATAAATAATTTTGCAGTCATTTTGCATTATTTAGGTAAATATATGACACTATAAAACAGATAAACAGAGACAGATAAATATACAAACATACAAATGTGGTTTACACAAACATATTTTGGCACAGCAAGGGTCATTTTTTGCATTTTTCTTTTGTGTGCTATGTAACTGTGTGGCAAGAAAAAAATAGAAACACTCAGATTAGTATTAAAAGACACTTAGACTACAATTTTATTGGTGACTGTATACACAATTCTCAGCCAATCACACATTCACACAACATTAATTCCGGCCACATGAGAATGATCCTTGTACAAATATAACATAATAAAAACTGTACAAACAAAAAAAAACTGTACAAACAAGTCTGTTCTTTGTACTTTGTGTAATGCCAACTGTATGATCCTTAATAAATGTAGTGGCATTGTCTAAGTTCCCTTTATGCTACATTTGTAGATGTGCCACAGTATGTCACATCAACGGCAAACCGTGACGAAGTCTGGCAGCCCTCAACTTCTCCACTTTGACCTTTGACCTGAGAAGCTCCTCCTCCAGCTGTTGCTTTCTTTTAAGCCCCTCCCTTTTCTCCTCCAAATACAGCCCGAGCTTTCTGTGATTGGCCAGAAGCAGCTCGTGTTCCTCTCGCATCATCTGCAACTGTTCTGCTTCAAAAACAGGGCTCCTGAAAGTGGCCCTGCCCCTGTGATACAGACTCCTCCTGGGGACGGGTGCTGATGGGGAAGGCGGTAAGTGTACGGACGAGGGGCACGGAGAGATGGAGGCAGCATACACGTGGGAGACTAATTCCTCTTCCTCCTCATCTTCCTCTTCTTCAACCACCTCGTTTTCTCTCTCGTTCTGTCCGTGGTGGGCCTGACCGCTTGGGGTGGTGACGGTGGCAGGTGAATCATGTGATGTAATCAACTGAATATCAGGGGGCGGTTTCACGTCCTCTGACTCCACCCTCACAGCTGCAACAGGTGGATATCCTGACAACACCGGGATGGACAGGCTGCTGCCTGGCTGCTCCACTACTGCAGAATTCCTCTTAAACTGGAGCCTAGCACAGAAACATACGTGTGTGAACATTTAAAGGATTCATAAAAGAATTAATGCCAAAAGTGTATTTTTATTGCATATCTTGTATATCTGTATATTCATTGTATATCTGTAGTTAATAGTATTAATATATTCAGAGTAGATGCAACTACCTTAACCAATATGAATGTCAAACGTCTACTTTTTTGGTAGTAACAGTAACATTGGATACTTCTGGAAATGTCTTAAAATAACAGTAATATTATAAAATATAAGTGCAACCCTTGTACCCTGGTACTGCCACAGTAATTTTTATAAAGAGAAATAGATCACTTATCCAATACAACACTTGCTGAATTAAAATAATGATTATTTTATGTAACATCACACAAGAGCTGCTTTTTGTCATCACAGTTAAAGGCCTGAGGTACTGAGACTGATATCGAGTTGATAGTGTAAAGTAACAACTCTGTCAAACCTGGCATTAGCACAGCATCGGAAATACAGTTAATGACATCCAAATCCCCTCAGTACTGCAGCTTACCTCTGGCACAGGACACACAGTGAAACGACTGTGTGTGTGTGTGTCTGCAACACGTGTTTTGACAACAGACAGCAGAAACAGCAAATTAAACTGGTAAAGAAGATCTAAAAAAAACTGGACTCTAATTGGCTTAGTGTGACAATTAACACAGCAGCCGCTGAATATCTGAGCTCATTTCTGCACAGATAATAATAGAAGCTAGCATTAAAATGTAATAACCAATAACATCATCTGAGTAATGCAAATAGAAATTTGGCACAGATCTGCAAAGAGCATGTTTCAGTTATTATTTATGTATGTGCAAAACAGAAATATTGACGATAAGAGATGTAGGTTCGAAATTGATTGAAACACAGATTCATCCTAAAATACCAGTTTGGTTAATGTGTGTTTGTGTCAATGGGAAAAGAGTGTGTACATGCACATGGTATCAAAAACTGTATGCTCAGTCTCACCTGTGGAGTGCACTTTGCTCTTTGTCCCCCACGTGAAATAGTTGTGGAATCATTTCCATGATGCGTTTGGTTGGCTCTGAGATGCTGCCCCGGTACTCGGGTTGGGCGTGGCTTCGTTGAAAAACTTCCTGTTTGGCACTTTCTTTAAGCCGTTTATAGAGGGTCCGAAGGCCCTGAGCTGTTCTTGGTGGTCTTTCTCCCCCTAAACTATTATAGCGCTCCGCTATGCTGTCCCAGCATCGGTTCTTATCCACGATCACGGCATGCTTGTTGGTGTGCTCCTCCAAAATGTGTATGTGAGGCTGGACCAGACGCAGAAGATCCAGTTTCTCAGACAGTGTGAAGTTTGAGGAGCGGGCCTTGCCAACCATGTTGTTTGTCATGAACACGGTAGACATCTTGCTTTTAAGCTGGTCTCAGTGCTCTAGACTTGATCTCCTTTTCTTCTTTTCCCTGTGCTGTGTATAGGTCTTACTCTGGAAGACACTCTCTTGTGTGAGCAGGCTGCTGCACTGCTTGCCTCGGTTAAACAACACACACATGCACAAACTGGCTCCTAAGCACACAGGGACGTAAGAAAAAGAATCAGGCTTAACTAGGCCAGCCTCGATTAGGCCCACGCCTACCCGGGGAGGGCTTTGCTGGAATTCCTTTTAGCTTAAGCTGACGCAGGTTCAGTAAAGCTGCTTAAGCCTGGCCTGACCTACATAACAAACCCGCCTACATTAAACTGGAAACATAGCGGAGCGCTCTTGTGGCAGTGAAAACAGCTATATGATTTGCTTTTTATATCGGGAGGAGAACGAATGTATTTTTGAACGTTCAGTTATATTATATTTTTGTCAACTCCGCGTTTAGACACTGAATAGCCAGTCATTGGCGACCGCTGAAGCGCCAAGGAAAACATTCAATAAAACTTCATGTGTAAACGACACAACAATGCCTGCATTATTTGCGTATATAAACAGAGTGAGAGGGGAAAAAACAGCGTTTGAATGTTGCTCTATATTTAGGCTGCCAAATACAGCGCTGGGCACACGGCTGAGACGCACAGCGCAAACGCCTGTCAATCAAGCGAACCGTGTTCACGGATTGGTTAGTTTTCCTCAAAGCCGAAGTTGTAGGAGGGGCGAAAGTTATCTTCTGTTTAACCTGACCTCCGCTTGAACCTCTCCGCGATTTTAATCGTTTACAAAACCACAGTAACCACAGATAGCCACGATTTATTTTTATGACTTGCACAAAACCATGATGTCAATCTTCAATAAACACAACTTGGTTTTTGCAGTCCGTAATCACGGATATTGTCAAACGCAAAAGTTTATTTCAGTGTTCACTTTGGTGCCAAGGTGTCAAGTCAATACACGGGCTTTATTATGGAAAGTCCAGGGACGAATAGGGGACGTTATCGCAATATCTGGTGTTTTAAAACGAAATTCCTTTTCATGTCGTTTTAGAGCTGTATTATATCAATGTAATATCAATATATCAATCAATATTTCAATGTACATCAATGTAATTAAATAGGTTGCATAATGAAGTATTTATGCTGAAATACATTCTTACCAGTAGATGTGGGGCTGTGTGTGTGTTTGGATGAACTGAGCAGCTGTCTGTGTCGGTTAATGGCACAGCTTCAGAAAGGTCATATGAAAGGCTGAAGCTGTTACATTCCCCCGAGGAACATCTGGCTAAATGTGGCATCTTGCTGCCTGCTGGAGCTTTAGACACTCAAACAACTCCGGACCTGTGTTGATGCAGCGCTGTCAAACACAAATGCAGGAGAAAACATAAACCCTCACGGTGATGATGCTGGTAACACAACCCACTACTAAAAAGCATGGCTGTCTTACAAATAAAATTCTCATGATCGATATAAACACAAATACTCACACACACTTACACATTTTTTGTTATTATTATTATATGCATTATATTATATTATGATTGTATTATGATATACAATCATATATATTATGATATATATGATTATGATTATATGCATAATCAGAAACATTAGAATGCCCTTGTGTAAAATGTATGGTTTGGCATGCGTGTTGTATTCACCTTGCTAAAGAGCACATTCCCTAAATTCAGGTGTGGATGGTCGTGATGATCGGTGATGGTTCAGTCAACATTTTTAACATGTGATTCTTTTCAATTAACCAATGTTTGTTTAAAATACCCCTAGATTTAAAAACCTATATTTTAGTTTATATCATTTCTTACATCTTCACTGTCTAATGATGTTTGTCAATACGTTCCGTTTTCTAAACCTCCCTCAATAAACTCAAGCTTCCCGCGGAAGTGACGTAAATCACTGCGATAGGTCAGAACATGATGTCACACAAATGGGTGGAGTGAAGAAGATTACGAAGAGCAAATGTCAACTGGGAGAGACTGTCACAGAGGATCCCATACTTCGGGTTGTGTTTAAAAACCATACACGAACCAAATACAAAAGACGTTTGGATCCCTGTCAGCCATCACTTAATATCAAACAGGTACTGACCTGCACATTCTTGTTTTTTTGTGTACATGGTCATTATTTTAGCTTTGCCACTTAAACAGTTACTACTGTTTAATCTTTTATTCTTTTAATCTTAAAAACTATGATCATTAAATGTATTTGTATGAATTGTCTTATAAATTCCTATACATTCGTCCTTATGAATTAAGTTTCCTAATATATTATCAGACATTACCAGTCATGTTCTAAATTCATATTTACTGTAGAGATGACTTAGTAACTTAATTTTTCTTTTGTTAGAAGAAAATCTAGAACTTTTGTACTTTCATTTGCTTTTCATTGTAGTTTTTTTCTTGACTGTAGCAATGTGTTATGTGCAATGCATTTATCACATGGTACCTCAATTGCTGTTGAAACTCATGCATGCGTCAGACCTGTGCTGTTGTCTTGAGTCAATGGTTTATTCTGCCACATGTCTGAAAGTGAATCTACAGTGTTGCTGTGTAGAAAATAATCCAATCAGAGTGTGAGAAACTGTAATCCTGTCTAATCCTACCACAGCAAGAAAGAACAGACAGGCATCAATGAGGCAGTGAGGCACACAGACATAGATAAAGTGGAATATGTGATTGTAAATCTGTAATGAATGACAAATGGATGCAGCATGCAGTGTTTACATTGTGTTAAATGCAAAACCACATGGTGATTCCCCACTAAGACAAATAGTTGTTTTGAACCTTTCACGTGGCTAAACAGGTGACTTGAAGACTTGAAGATGTTTTGGTTGGAGGTCAACATAATGCCAGTGAATGCAAAATATTTGGTTTGGCTATTATTCACAGTGTTTTTCTCATTATTTCATTAAACCTTCAGAACTACTAAATAACTGATGTTAGAATGAATCTTAAGGAAAATGCACTCACAGTTTCTGTCGTGTGTCACTGTGTTTACAGTTGGTTTCTAGGGTAGAATAGAGGCATTAGTGAAGTTTTGCCAAAAACCCAATAGGTGTTGCTTCAGTGTGACTTTTTGTGTATCTGTGTAAGCAGGTGTGGGTCGCTTGATTTGGGTCCTGTTTGGTGTACAACGTGAGGTCTAGGGTATTTGTGTAGTCCAAAATGCTTTTGTGTGTGTGGTCCCCATGCCTCTACACCTGTGTTTTTAAGAGTCTGTTTGTGCATCTGTGTGTGAGGTTACCAAGCACTGCAACTGCTATGTAGTCTTATTCAGTCACAGTGCGACTGAATAGTTTCCCAGAGGATTTGGCTATGACAGACATGTGCTGATGCAAATTAGTAACACATCACATTGTTTTCATAATAAGAGTTGCATTTCAAACATGCATGAATTGCATTACACATGCATTTCATGTCTGTTTATGAGTTTAACACAAATAAAGATGCCAAGCTGACTTCATCTCACAGAAACCACTCCCAGGTGAATTTCAGCACTCATAACTCCACCCATTCATGTTTCAGTCCAACAGCTGCCACCTGACTGTTTCTACGGCAACTGACCAGACCTTTATTAACCACACCTAAGAGAACAGAAAGGATATTACTAACTCTGCCAGGTAAAAATTTTAATTTTACTATTGTATTGTTTATTAAACATAAGCATTTTTTAAAAAATTTTATTAGCTGTAGGTTCTAGTGTACACATAATATTTTCTACTTTGTACATAAATATTTTGTTTTATGTACAGCAACGTATTAGAGACCATTTAATTTTATTTTCTTGTTTAAAAGTTGGCTTACAAATCTCTTGAAAGAATCATCACACAAAACAATATCATAGTATGTGTAATGTATTAATCTTAGTGTGTTGGTTTAAAACTTGCAGCTTATAATAAAATAATTAAAATGGACTTTACAGTATTTTTCCGATATATTAATGATGTATTAACAATGAATAGATTTTATGTACATATATGTGCTTTCCCATTTGTGTGTGTGTTCCAGGATGGGCTATGATCTGGAGCGCTTTGTGGGTTATGTGAATGAGGGTCTACTGTGCTGTGTGTGTCGGGATGTGTTAGAAGACCCTTTGCAGGCTCCATGTGAACATGCCTTCTGCAGTTCCTGCATTCAACGATGGCTTATCCACCACAACAGCTGTCCAGAAGACCGCTTGCCCTTAGACATAACACACCTTCGCCCTTTATTTAGGTAATACATATAAAATCATGCACCTGTATTTGATAAACAGGTAATATTGTACAGATTTGTACCTGCTCTGAATAATACGCATATAATGTGTCTTGCAGATATATGAGGAACGATTTGGCAAGGCTGCAGGTGAGGTGTGTGTTCCGGCCACAAGGTTGTGAGGTCACATGCGCTCTGGAGTCTATCCACAGACATGAGCAACAGTGTGACTATGCTCTGCTGAACTGCAGTAATGCAGGTAAACAAATATGCATAATATGTACACAGCGTGCACACATATAGTCTTACAGTTATACAAACCCAAGACTTTCTTTAGTACAGAACAGGTGGCAAATACACTGTAGCCTTAGTATCATTCATAAACATGAACAATACGCCACACAATTGTTACAGCAGATTGTGAGTTGTGAACACAAGGTACTGGTTGTGCTTACCTGAGTAATCAT
>JBAJNP010007846.1:0-21556 GCA_036877545.1 Yasuhikotakia modesta | reverse complement strand
AAATGTTATTGTTGATTTTTAAAAATGTTACAGAAATTTAAAACAATTGTGTTTAAATAATGTTCTTATAACCAAACAAAAATATTAATACATCTACAAAAACAAAAAAAATATTTTAAACGTTCCAAAAACATTCAAAATGGCATTATAAATGCTTATATTACTTAACGGAAATGTTTCTTCCTAAAAATGTTAACTGGAAAAGAGATCTATGTGTCCACGGTTAATATCTCTGTTGTTTCTTCCAGACATGAGGTAAAATGGAGACAGCTCTCTTGCTTAACCAAGGTAATCTCACACACGTCTCCAAAAAGGTAAGCAAAAAGAGGTCTCAAAAGAGCTCCTAGCAATGTCTCAAATTTGCTCACAATCCAAAGCCTTTAATCACAAGTTATTTCTCTAAATTATCTAAGCATACTCTGCATTACATTATTTTCATAGTACAACGCTGTATGTACAACGTTTCTTAAAAGAGTTTCTTTATTTACAACAATAAAGTCTCCTGAATTATAAAAGAGTGAACTCTGAGCAATCAAATTGCCCTCTGGTTAGACTAATGCACTCGTGCATGTATAAAGACAATCTCTATGACAAGCATGCTTCACTCTGCTCCTCTGCAAGTTTTCCTGCAACACCACAAGCATGCTTATAAAACTCCTGCAATGCACTAAAGTACATGGGCACCTCACGCAGCTCCACTCTCACCACCCCTGCAATAACGCACAACCTCGCAATACCTACACTGGCTAAACCCTAAACATGCATTTTAAATTTGTTTAGGTGCATCAGATGGGTGAAACTATGGATAACCAGCAGATATGTGTAGTCTCCATGGGACAGAGGTCATTTACGGGATAATCCTTTCACCCCTATGTTTCTGGCTCCCTGCTTCCCAGCATGCAGCATGGATCTCTTCTCATCCAGCATCAGTCCTTCTCAAGGGGGCCAGATGACATTAGAAGCATTCAATTGTGACTGCGTGCAGGACCTCTTACAAACACTCACTCAGCGACCGTAGTCGGACTCAGTTACAGTCATCCGACCCTGGCTGCACTTCATTCATTCATCTCTTGGGACTTACCTTCAGCTGAAGGTAGCTGTGCTATGTCAGGGGAGGCATGTTAGGACATCTGCGCTCTGTTCTGACTCCAGCTCTGATGTGCTCATCTCAACTGCCTCATGGATTCTGTTCGCACACCGCTCTACCTCCTCCTTACCTCACGCTCCTCGAGGATGAGGCAGAGAGAGAAAGAGAGAGAGCGAGAGAGAGAGAGAGAGAGAGATGGGAAAGTGTACAAGAGAGGATATTTCCTCCCCCACTGTCTCTTGCTCCTCTGTCTTTCCTCAAAGGATTTGTCCTTTTCATACTTGTGTGTTTCTTTGTGTGTGTGTATTGAGATCGTGCGTTTTAATCTTCAGACTGAGGTTTACAGAGCTGTGTAAAGAGACACAGAAGCATGCAAGAGAGAAGAGATCGAGAGAATTGTGAGAGAATTGCTGGATAATCAATTTCTGTAATATTTAAGTTTAAAAACAGCCCGAGGAGAAAGATTACAGTTCAGTTCTGTAGAATAATGTGGCAGGAATTTACAAAGAATATTTGTGCCCACTGATAGCACTGTTGTTTATTTACACATTGTCTGTGCTTTTTTTAGCACCCGAAAGAACAATTATGCAAATGAGGTAATGGCGCACCCCAAAAATCTCTGTGTTGAATGCAGTGATAAGTTTCTGCTCACATGTTGTGGGTTGGTCCTGAGTGGAAGCTTTTGGAGGATGCTGCAGGTTACCGAATTTTGGGATACTGGGAATGCACTGCATCTTTTCATCACTGTGATCCAAATGCAAAATGTGTTCTGGATTTATGCCCGGACATGATACACTTCCCCATCACTTGATCATCATCTGATGATTTTTGTTGCCAAATAATATAATAGAACAGAGAACAATGAGATTTGTGAATATAATAATATAATCATCCCCCACAAAAAAGTCCATAACTAAATAGAGAGAGAGAGAGAGAGAGAGAGAGAGTTGGCCATTTACTTCTCTTCTCCTTGCAAGGTCACCAGAATGGTGAGCAGCTGTTTCTAGAAGGCAGAGAACCCCACCACAAGGTTAAACACGAGGCCACTTCCCCACACACCTCTTACAGTGTAATTTATGACACACACACTTTATCCCTGATATCCCATTTCCAGGAGGTAAAATCAGTAGCTTTAATAATGGTCATGTTGGTCCATTAGTTAGAATACTGATGTATAAGCAGTGGTTAACGTGGGCATTTCTTTCAAAGCTTTGATACAGTTAATAGTGTAATTTCTGCATTATAAATAGTTTAACATTGGTTTTAAACAGGTATACATTGAACAATGGTATTCAATGGTATACAATGTCCCATATGCAATTGGTAGCAAAGACAGACAGTCCTGTCCCAAACTTATGCCAAGCATTGTTGCTGTGTGTAGTTAACTGGTCCCTGCCAAAAAAAATCATCCTGTATTGATAGTCTTTTAAAATTTACATCTTCAAAGTAATTAATCCTGTGGTATTTGACTGGCTAAAACACTTACTGTGAGCACCCATGAGTCTTTATGAGTAGTAACCCTTTTATCTTGTTTTTATTTTTTATTTTTTGTTTAAATTGACAGTTCATCATGAATGATCTATACAGGACACACTGGAAGATTAAATGTAAACTCAAAGCGGTGAATTTAGTAAAAATAATTTAATGTTTGAATGAATGACTATTTTAATGCACAGTAATGCACAGAGCAATTCAGTTCCCTACCTCAGAGAGTACGTTAAGCAGGATGCAGTAGGATCAGGCATATTTTACCGCAGTGTTTTACTGCAGGCAGATTTTACTGCAAACATTGTTGCCTTATCAGGTGCTTTTAACATTTATTAGTTAAGCCATACATAAAACACACACTTTTTATTATATATATTATAGACAGACATAATATATATCATAATATACAGTACCTTTTGTCACAAGTAACCACACACAGATTCATCAAAAGCGTTACACACATTAAGATTTATTCACCTTAAAATATGACCACAATTAACCAGGATTAGTTTAACATAAATGTAACATTTTTGTTAAAACCTTTTCAAGCACTCCCTACAATACCTTCCCCCAATGGTACAAATAATTACCTCTGCCTGAGAAGCACTTCTAAATTTGTTTGTAGTATGTAAAAGATTAGCTTAGGCCACATTTTGTTAAAGCAACTCGTGTGCAGCATGTTTTTAGAGATGTCCGCATCTTTAAAAAATAGAATTTTAATCTGGAATTTCCAGAGCACAATCTATTTCCCTTGTTGTTTGTCTCATGCAACAAAATTGTCTTCTAGCACAATTGTTCCTATAGCACAATAAGATAAACATGAACTCTTCAACTCAACTCTACTATCATTTTGTTGTTTTACCATCCAATATTGATCCTAATGAAAAGTACTGTTGCTATGGTTACTTCCTCACTCCGACAGTATTATTTGATGCCAGGTGAACTTATGATTCAACATTTGTGGTTACCAAAATGTTTCAAGTGCTGTCAAAATATCTCTTACATGCTGTAATATTTAGAGGATAATGTGAGGTCACTCTGTGTTAAATACAAAATACACCCTGACAACTATTACCCTGAAGAGAATACAGCCCAGCTGTACATCGTTCACTAAAATAAACAGTCTATTTCTGCTTAAAGAAACACTTGGTCTATCAACAATGCAAAATATTAATTTACATAGACCTGTAATAAAATCCAAGTTACCTTTTCCTACAATCTCTGTAATATCTTAAACTGTATGAAACATTAAGCTAATTAAACCAGGAAAATCTAAATGATTTAAGAGCTCTTATTGGCACATCATGTTTAGTCTTTTTCCATCATTTGAAGAATAAAAGTTTGTCAGAGTATCAGTGGATAGACAGGGTTAATTGTTGTTGAGCAAAAATGTGTGTGTAAACTCTGTGTGCCCTCCCCCCCCAACCGCCCAGGGTTGAGGGAGTCCTTACGGCAGGCAGAGTTACTGAGGCTGTTGGGGTTGAAGCTGCCTTCCATTGAGGTAATAAATAAAAATAATAACATCTAAAACACAACATTGTCTTTTTCAATGTGCTTAATATTGAGGTGTCTTAGGTTTGAGTTTGACCCTTGGCTGGAGTAGCAAAAGAGAAAGTAAAAAGCTAAAGAACAGGACATTCCTAATAAAATATTCAGTTTATTGACTAAACTGTATGGGGAGACTGCAGTGGCACTTTTGAGAGCACAATTTTTCAGCTAAAGGCAGGATGTCAGGGAGTTTATCAGATCTTTATGAATTGTCTGAAGCTATGCTGAAACACAAAAAATGAGACCAGAACAAATAGGAGAGGATTTTTGCTGAGGATTTAGTTATTCAGTTTGTTTTGGTCCAGCAGACGTCAAGAGCACAGCTCAGCCTGTTTTTGACAATGTCAAGAAGGTCTTGAGCTCAGAGATCTGCCTGCCTCCATGCTGGACAAGGAGCCTTATGGTAAAAATAAAGTTTAGAGTTGCAGGTTTAGAAACAGCAGATCCATAGCAATTATGCTGGATATACAGTAAAGAAAGCTGCGTAAATCAAGGGGTTAGACCAAACCTATGGTAAGGCCACCTGAATTATTAACCTGAATCGGTAATTTTCAATTACAGCATTATTTGTGAATTCTGTGCCCTGAATTTACATTCCCATAGCATATGTTTGCTGTTAGGTAAACAAGGGAACACAAAACGCACACTACATTCCATCAATAAATGCCAGCTTTTGTATGTTGATACAATAATATTTTGTGTCATGGGTGCATATTTTACAAATCTAATGATAAATGTCCCAAATAAATTATTACCAAGATATGCAAGGCCTTGTAAACATTATTGGCTTGCTAAGTCTAACATAATGTTCCACCGCTTCATGGTCCAAATGTGCTAACAGATTCCATTAGCAAACAACAAACAACGCTAATATACACTCACTCACTCACCATGTCCTATAAAACTACTGAAAAATCACAATCCCAAACTTTATCTTCATACTGAAATCCCAGATGGCCAGGCAGTGAATCGTTTTTTATGAATCATTAAATACTGGTGTCTGGGGTCCCGGAGATGTAAGCGCAAATTTACAACTAAACTTAATGCTTAAATATATAATCCGAAAAATAAACATGCAAGAAGAGTCTCAGAAGTTGCCAGTTGATGTCTAATTTCTTTTTGAGGAAAACACATTTTGAGATTTACTAATGGTCCTCAGATATCTGCGCTTATAGTAGTGTCAAGCTAAATGTTCATACATAACAGAGCAAACTTTTATTCAAAATATTTAATCCAATAGTAATTTAAACCAAATGCAGATATTTGTTGGTTGCATAAATATTTAGCCTATTTAAAACCCGTGTTTTGAGCAGTGTCAAAACTCTATAAGAAAATTGAACAGTTTGGGAACAGCATGAGGGTGCACACATACAATTTTAATAATATGTATTTTTATAATTTATTTAATCATATACCACAACCCCTATGTTTGGTGGAAAATTATACTGTGACCCCTATCCAAACAGTGAAGAATGTCGATAGTATAACATCATGATAAGAAGGTGCTTTTAATAAGCCGGAACAGGAACTGGTTAGGCTTAAGACGGTAGATGCATGTAGCCCAAATACAAATCAGCAATCTTGAAATCAGCAACCAGTCTTCAAGATTTGATACTGTAGAAATTCACCATCCAGGCCTTACAAACCTAAAAATAATGCCAAAGCTACATTGTTCTGTAGCTAAAAACCAGTATGTCTAAAACCATTGCCTTGTCCAAACTCATTTGTCAGGAGCTCATTTCAAAAGAAACAGACCTGCTATTTTTCTTATTTTCTTCTCAGTAGGTAAAATTAAATTGAAAATGAAATTGAAAATAAAAATGTTTCTCTCCTCAGTTGGAATAGAGTGCATCATAAGTGATGTTTGATTTGTGTTGTTTTCTGTGGACGTTTTCAGAGTTTAATTGATTTCTTCATTTTATTCCATTTTAGACCACGAGAAATAACAAATTCTTTTTGTGTTAGCAAAAGAGTGAATAAATTCCTCCAACAGGCCGTATGTACAACAGACTACCACTCTTTCCTGTTAGATATTTGTCTGATAACAGAAGTCTATGCAGTTAAACGTTTGGAAACTTGATACAACTGTTGAAGAAGCACATTTGTTTGTGAAAAGAAGCGTTTACTGAGCAGCGACACCCTTAGGGAAATTCTAGAATTACAATTGTTTCTCCTGCAGGTGCAGTAAATATCCTAAAGTACTTTGTCCTCAGAAATAAGGCTTCAGTATGCAGCACACAGCCGCTTTACTTCATAGCCTAATTGACGAGTAGTTGGCTAATACACAATAAATGTTTGCCAACAGTTGCTGGCATTGTGTATACTAACAGTTCTGGCTAGAAACCAGCTCTGACTGCCATAGTTTATTAAGTCACCTAAGAATCTCGGCAGGTTCTGGCACTTCATTAAGTACTACATCTTTCTTATAAACTTTACGTACCTTTACACACTGTGACAGAACAAAAACAGGGCTGAAATGCAGAATAATGTCAATCTAAAGACTAAAGTAGCTGCCAAAGAAAACAACATTAACCTACTTATTTGCGACAATGCTTTCCCAGCGATAGAGGCCAATGAGTCACAGTGTTTACCTCAAGTTTCAAAGCTCACGTTTTAGGGTGAGAGGTCAATTTAGTTGTTTCAAACTAATGAAACAATACTGGATACAGAACAAAGGCTGCATTCGGAGTCTAGTGTATTTGTTATTTTTGAACTTTGAAACTGTGTATTAGCCCAACTTAATACACAAATGATGTCCTTGTGAACCTGTAAAGACAAAATCTCCACCCTGTTCTGACTGTCTTTCTCAGTATATTTTGCATGTGAAGCAAATTAAGTTGCTTTTGATTGAAATTTATAGACAAATTATTTACAGCACTGATGTCAATAGCAAATTGAGTTAAATAACAAAACGCATTAAAGCAGTATCATTCATTTAATGTTAAAGTATGACTTGTTCTCCTAGAAGCACTGATGTCAGGTCAAGGTTGGTTTATGGAGTTGTTCAGGTTTTTGCTGGTATTTTAAAACAATGGCTTTGATACATAAGCCATGAATGATAATGAGTTCCAGGACTTGAAGTAAATGATACACAAAACATATTATTAAAAGTTTTAATGATAAAGCTTATTAAATGGATTCCAGCTTGGCAAATTAGAGAGATAATTTAGTTTTGGCCTCCAACCCCTGACCAAGAGCTCAAAAATGACCTTAACGAACAATGGCAGGCTGCTGTACGCCACATGTCAGACATCACAGCGGCTATTGGATTCTGGAAAAAGACTCTGGAAACAATAAAGGAAAGCAGAAAAATCTGGAGGAGTGTCACCCGGACTGGGTGACTTATTTGAGTTATTCAGTGGAACTAAGCTGGTCATTAACGTTTACACTTCAGTAGTGAAATCCCCCCTCAGACACCTGGCACAGGTGATTATATCATTATGATTACAGAACAAAGACTTTAGTTTGGCATTTTAAATAAGTTGGCATTGTTGCTTTCAGTTATTTAAATGGGGAAAACGTTCAAAAAGTCAGTCATTTTGCAAGTTTAATTTTAAATAAAAAAATAATTTCTCAGTGTTTTATGTGCAGTCATTTTATATGTGTTTTATGTGCAGTCATTTTTAACAGTGAGTTTGAAAATGTCCTGTTTTGTTCTGATGACAGAAAAAGAAAAGGGTTTTAAATAAGGTTATAGGGACCATTTCTGCACAGAATGAGGAGTGTTTTGTTATATGAAATGAATTTGCCATTTACAGAAATATAAAAAGTTCACAGCTGAAAAGTCAGTGTGGAAAAACTTCTGTCTGGGATCAGTGGTCTTTAATGGGAGCCTCAGGCAACAATTTGTGGTTTGTTATTATTGAAATGGCTTATTATGGATTTTCCATTGAAAGCTTCACTGAGGGAAATTTGCTCTTCGGCATGTCAAAGCACATAAAGGTATTGAACTGTACGATGATTATAGCCAAATGAATGACAGGTGAACTAGAGTAGCATTTATGCGCAGTGGGTTGTACGCAGTGTGCCAGAAAGGTCAAAATCGCACTCTTCCAATAAATTCCAAATCAAAATAATAACAGTTGAGTACTGTGCACTTCCAGTAAATTCTAAAATACTGATGCAAAATGTGGTAATACTTGAGAAAAATTCCTTGTGTTAATACCTGGGGCTCTTTGACTCCTAAAATAATTTAGATTGATTCAGTCAACTTGTATACAAGTCCAATATAAAGTCAGAAACTCTGGGTTTGCAAATGGCTCAAATAAGCAGCATTTACATTTGAAGTAAAGCAGCCTACATAACACTTATACTGACATTTTACAAACCTAAGCCTGATGATAATATTGTTTAAATTATGCTTTTTCTATCCATGCAGATGTCATTATTCTGCTGCATTTTTTCCTCTTTACAAATGTGGACAAAATTAAGTTTCAAAAAGCAGACAAATTAAGCAGACAAAAGCAGACAAATTACGTTTCTTCAATACTATTTTATATCAGCAGACTTACAGCAGTCGGCATGGAAAGGAAAAAGTTTTGAGATCTCAAGATGTGACTGCTGTCATATTTTTACTCACTGTCTAACAGAACAAAAGATCAATGAAAGAAAGATCTGCGATTTCTTTTAAAAGCACATATGAGAATCCAGCCAATCAGTGAGCTCCTACAGCTCCTTATTTTTCTCACTGATACAAAGCAGTAAGTTCCTCTGGGAATGGCTTTGTACTACAGTGTTATCTCTACAGGGAATATCACTTCTCACTCCACTGCATTTGTCCATATTCTCTTTCAGAACAGTCAGAACATGCAACACAATCCTCATCAGAGACACTGATTCTAAATATCTGAAAACATCAATTCATCTTGAATCACATGCTGAGAGTTTCCATTAATTTTGAATTTAAATTCTGATTTAAATCAAATCAGAATTATAAAAAATGCATACCAGAAATTCCTATAGCTGCCAAAATTTCAACCATTTTAGTTGTAACAAACCTGTGACCTTCATTTGCAGGTTGCTAGTGACCTAAAACTGTCCCACAACATAGATTTATCACTTCATACATCACTTAAAATCACATCACCAGCACTAGTGACAACTGTTTATAGTAAAGTAATACGTGATTTGATTTTGTGAGGGTACCCTTAACAGCTCATTTGTTACAGCATGTCCCAACCGTATATACGGGTGTGTGAGTGAGCGTACATGTTCGTTTGTTGATATGAACTTCTGTTTATGGGTGTGCATGCTTCTGTGCATGTGTGTATGTGTGTCAAAATTTCGCAGTATCATTAGGTAAATGCAGCCTGCATGCTCCACTTGCGTAAAACATTTGTGTGTATACATTTGTCAATTTTTGTGTACACATCAACACAGGATGACTGAGTAAGTGGGAAGGAAGAATATAAAAGGGTATAGTTGAGCATGAGATGTTTCAGACACCTATGGATGAAGAGAAAGAGACTAACAGAGTGTGAACGTGAGGCAGTTAAGGAGGGACAAAGCTTATTAATGAATAACTTCCAACCTTTACTTCAAATTTCCTGCTTTAGCTAGCATTTAAAAGAAGGGACGAGAGAGAATAAACACACAAGCAAGTAAATGAGAGAGTAACTCAAGATCACATTCATCTCAGTCATCTCTGATTTACACCTTTTGAATATCAGCTGAAGATCTCCTGTTACAGGTAAGCTAAAAGCAGAACATTCAGTTTATGTATGACTTTGTTGTGATAGGAAAAACACACAGGATCACACAAGAGTCCTGCTGGTTTTGGGGGCTTAGCGTCTGGTCTGCACCGTAGCTGAGTGAGACAGATTCAGCTCATTTGTAAATCTTTGTGGTAGACTTCCTGATGTGCAGTCTGGTTCACTCATCAGCACCAATATTCCTCAAGGTATTTTTGGAACATTAAATTCATAAATCTGCACTGCAGATGATTGGTGGTGGATGGGAACTCCGGGTTCCTCTGGCTGGACTGAACAGTTGCTGTTCTGCAGTGTAACCGAGTGTCGATGTGTATTGTAATAGACTCTGCATTAAACATTAAGCACTCTCCAGAGATAGAACACACGGATTGAGAGAGATCTGAACAGCTCTCAGCCTCTCATAAAGGACTGATAAGCAGAAATTACCCGTAGCTTACCGCCCTCGACACAGTGCCATTCAGTGCCTGCATTTATCACAGCTTTTATTTACTGTTGTAATTAAGTACATAGAAATATCCAGTAAGTGTCAAGTGGAGTTCTTTGGCCATGAATCAAAGCCTGGAGCGAAAATGCTCAGGTACAAGAAGAAATTCTTCCACAATAACCAAGTAGCTTGAATTCTCTGCCAGCTTATGGCTTATTGGTTTAATTAATTATTCTCTCATTTTTTCACATTAACAGCTCATGCTATCAACAGAAAGAGGCTTAATCAAATACATTTAATATCCACTGCCATATTGCCCATTTATATCAGAATGTTGAAGCAGTGGATTTTAGTGATCAATAAGCTGCATGGATGCATGCCAATAAAAATCAGACTATGATCTGCACTAATGTTTATTATAGGGGCTAAATTACAGTACTTGTCCTTTGAGGTTAAACAGAAATAGTTGTCACATTAATTTTTTACTAAGAGAGTAATAGTGGCTTCTATGGGAATATAAAGTATGTCAACAATGTGCATTTGTTATCAACACACTTCACCCGCAATCCACAGAATGTTTACAATGTACAGTGTGGTTACAATGTTTACAGTGTGTTTACAGAAAATCATTATATTGACCTTGTAAGGCCAGTTTCAAGTTTGTTATACATTTGGACTTGTGTATAGAAATCCAGTTATTATTGTGGCTAACTAACTAATTCTACAATAAGCTCTTATGCCATTTGGGTAAAAAAAATATTTTTTAATCGCACTGGGAAATTAACATGGTTGATTGTTTGCCTGAAAACTGTTTTTGCATGTTAAGAATGTGGACAGATTTTGCAGAGTCTCTCCTATTTCATGCATAACAACAGTGTTTATCACTAAATACTCTTGTATGTTGTACAGCATGTTGTCTGTCCCGTTTTGACATACTGTATGGTGTCAGCCTTTAAGCAGTTTGTTTGTTTTGCATTAGTTTTGGTATTTGTTCAGTTATTGTGCTATTAACTGAGATTTAGCTGTTTTTCATGGTGTGGCATTTTTTATTTATTCTTTCCACAGACCAATAAACCATCAAAATGACTCGTTCCCTGAGAGAGGTGCTGAAAGAATACATGTCAGACCGGCGGGTTCGAAAAAGCCGCCTGGTGACCAAAGACGGCCGCTGCAACATCGAGTACGGAAATGTGATGCACAAAAACCGCTTTGCCTACATCCTAGATATATGGACCACCTTCGTGGAGACTCGATGGCGTTTTGTGGTTTTGCACTTTGTGGCTTCATTTACTCTCAGCTGGTTCATCTTTGGTCTCATCTGGTACTGGATCGCCCGAAACAACGGTGATCTCACGTGGCAAAATCCCCCCGAGGACCACACACCATGCGTACAAAACGTCATGTGCCTGACCACGGCTTTCCTCTACTCATTGGAGACCCAGACCACCATTGGTTATGGTAACAGATACGTTACCCATTTCTGCTCTGGAGCCGTTGCGCTCATCATAGTACAGTGTCTTATCGGTGCCATAATCAACTGCTTCTGGTGCGGGGTGGTTATGACAAAGATCGCCCTACCCAAAAAGAGAGCAAAGACCATAACGTTCAGCGAGTCTGCAGTCATATGCCCTAAAAAAGGAACCCTCTGCCTTCAGATACGCGTGGCCAACCTGCGCAAGACCCTGATGATTGGCAGTCAAATTTACGGCAAGCTCCTGAGGACGACAGTCACACCTGAGGGTGAAACTGTCATTATGGACCAGGTCAGCATTGACTTCATGGTGGACGCCGGCAAAGACAATCTGTTTTTTGTATGTCCTTTGACTCTATACCATGTGATTGACAAAACAAGTCCGTTCTTTGAAATGGCAGTGGACACTTTGCATCAGCAAGAGTTTGAGCTTGTTGTTTTCTTGGATGGCACAGCCGAATCCACCAGCTCCACCTGCCAGGTCAGGACTTCCTACATCCCCCAGGAAATCATGTGGGGTTATGACTTCCTCCCTATCATCTCCCGCAGCAAAGAGGGAAAATATCGGGTGGACTTTTCTAACTTCACCAAAGTGGTGCCCGTGCCAACCGCTCATTGTGCGTACTGCTATCACAACGAGGCAGGGCACCATCACCACTCAATAAATGGCATGGATAACCAGGGATTTGAAGTAATTGACATTGAGGTTCCCAACAGTATCAAAATGTAAGTCCTGGCGGCTTTGAGACTGACTGTATCTGTTGCCTGGAGATGGTGATGTCACCCCTTAATGTCACCATCTTGCACTATATCAGAGGGACTGGACATGTGCCGCACAGACAGTTTATGCCAACAGCAAATGCTTTTTCTCTAATGTCAAGTACAAGGACAAGCAGTGTTCAGCATTTCAAGAGTGTTTTATTCTAGAAATATTGCACTTTAGCTAGCTATTATTTCACATAATAAAATGGCTAACAGTCAAGAGGCAAAAACTGGAGTGGTATCATTGTGAACTGTTTATTTTCTGAAATTTATTTATTTTATTAAACATGCATGTAACTGTGAGCTTGTTTTTTCCTTAAAGACAAGATAACTCCTTTTAATAAACCTCTAATTAAACCTTGAGATAAGATAATATAACCGCCCCTTTGTCCCTGCAATATCAAGATAAAGAATAAAGTGTGAATTGTCAGTGTTGCGAACGTGAAAGTAAAGCTCTCTTTTGATAAAGTGTCGTTGCACTTGGAGTAGGAATAATTGAGGGTTCATTCATATGAGAATGATTTCAGGTAAACTCTCATTTTTTTGAATGGTTTATATAAATATGATTTGAAATACCAGTGAACCAGTAACAGTCTGTATTTCTGCATTTGTTATGCCTAGATCACTTGGGGATGATATACATTAATGTTCATTTTGTAAGGGAATATATTGTTAATAGTGCAATATTGAATGTGTAAATGTCATTTGTATACTGAAAATATTATTTTTGTAATAAAATTAAAAGTAAAAAATGATTGGCTAATTATTTTGCATGTTAAAATCTTTGTGAAAAATCTTGAACATTCCAGGAAGTTTAAAAAATGATCACATGAGGGCGCCCAATACAAAGATATAACTTCCCAAATTAGCTGGACGACAAACTCAAAGGTCGTCGTTTTGTGTTAATATTTTGTTTTGTTTTTTTGCCATTACCTATAATATAGCAATAATGTAACCACATATTATAACAACATAGATATCAATGTTTTAAGATATCTGTTTAAATAAATATATTTTTAATTACTGCCCTGTCACCCCTTGTCCCAGGTCAGACAATAGTCAGAATGAAGACAACATTTAGATCCCTGCACATCATACACACCTAAAGAAGAAAAGGTGTCACTTTCTTGGCTGCTCTGGGCTTGGAAGTTAATTGGAGAGACATGTTGTGTATGTGTAGGAAAGAGTTTTAGATTATCTAGATCTAAGTGATCTAGATTTTCTGAAGCAGTGGCCCACTAATTCACTAAAACATATGAATAAAAAGCTTTTAAAATATTTCTGATGTGGTGAAAGATAATCCACAGATTTTCCTGCCAAAAGCTGAATGCATCTTACTCTCAGAATATCACTGTGTTTACAAAACCTTCATTCAGCCTGTTCTGCTGAGCAACTCAACAACTTATTTGATTTAGTCTTTATAAACATGACTGTCCACATGTTGCCTTTGAATAAATGCTTTTCCCAAATGTCCACATGATTCCTTTCACCTGAAAATTGTCATGACAGCATCATCCAACCCCTTTCTCACCAAATGGTGGAAAAAAATCCAAGCAAATTAATACAGTCCAGATGTAGTCTGTCATTGTGGTCCTGAAACAGTCCCACTGTGGTTTACGATCAATCAGTATTTGATTAAGTAAAAAATGATGCTGTCTAGACCACAAGATTTTAAAATAGTCAGTTGTAGTAATGTCAGACATAGTATTCCAAGTCACTGACTTAATATTTGTTTTTAAACAGTTGCAATAACTTTGTATTTGCCTTTAATTTTTATGCAATCACAGATCATTCACTTTGGAGTTTCAGCCAGTCTTGGTTTAGTGGTTTACAGTGCTAGCATTTTATTAAACATTAATGTAGCAAAATGACTGACAATAAAAAGTTATATGGAGAGCTTGAAAAAACATTTATTTTGTCACATTTTACCTATACAACAAACCTTTTTACAAAAGGCAATACTTCATAAATTGCAAAAACAACAAAATTAACAAAAAGATTAATTGCAATATTTCATATATTTTTATAGTCATAAATTTAATATCCAAAATACATTGCATATATAAAATAGCACAAATCCTTTATATCTGAGAGTGATCCCTTAAAAGAGATGAACTATTGGGAATGTTCAATGACTTTTCATTCTCATTGTTGCTGTACACAAGCTTGCAAAAACCAAACCAACTTGTAAAACACTGTAAGAACACTGTAACACTGTGTTTTTTGCACATATGAAGTTCACCAGTAATATGGTTTGGCTTTAAGCAGGTGGCATTTAAATTATTTATAGTATTTTGGAAAACCTTGATTTATGTGAAACTGATTGTCTCTAAGCATGAGGTTTTTGGTAAGGCAATTGCTTTTAAAGATTTAAAAATACATATCAAAATAACTTTCCTATTGTCATGGCAATGCACCAAGGCCTTTCTCTGAAAAATACTAGAAAACATTCATAAACTTATCGCTCATATGTACAGATACAAAACACCTACGTAGCACAAACTACTTTCAGTAAATGATAAAAAAGTTTGCATTTGACCGAGGTCAACTCGTATTAACATATGATTTTAACACTGTCACATATGAAAATAGCTCTGCATAATTTATACAGTAAGATGCTTAATGCCTAGTTGACCTTTGATAAAAATACTAGCAAATACGTCTGACAAACGCACAGCGTTTGCGAATCTCTGGTTTAAATGTTTTGTTTGTTATGTTGTTTTCAATGTTTATTTGTTTATTTGTTTTCCTTATACAGAGGTACTTTGCATGTTGCCCACATTCAGTTATTCCTAGATCCAAAAATCTAGTCAGGAGTTTTAAGACATACAGGAATTTAATGATTCTATTGTGAACTGAACTGACACTTGGAATATTGGCTATACTGAGATGAAATCAAGGGAGTTTTTACTGGCCAGTGAGGGGATACAAACATCATCATTGGTCATCAGCACAGAGGAGTGATTAAAGCGATTCAGTGAGTTTAGCTTGAGCTGGCTAGCCTGAGAAACTCTTAATAACAATCAGCCGTCCTGTCCTCCAGTTAGGAGAATTTTTGACAGATGCTTTTGTATTATCCAGTTACCAGATTTGCCTCAGTTTGTCATGTAAATGTTCAATTCATATAACCAGGGTTTAAATAAAATACATGGAGATGGAAGCACTAGGTCAAACAAAAACTAATACTCGGTTCACGATTGCATTAACACACAGGGTGAGTTTACAGTGATTCATATTTTTGGTTGTTCAGCGACTTCTACATTATAGCCGTGGTCTTTATTTGGTAAAAGGCCCATTGGTGCAGCGTTTGGCTGTAGAAAGGCACATGAACATTTGGAGACGTGCATACAGTCTCCAAAATAAACATTAAACTAAAAGTCACTTGTCCTTTGAATAAGTAGTACTCCATTTTGAAAAGGATCAGACATATTTTGGTCCATGGTTCTTCTCTCCACTTACTCTTTCTTTTCCAGCTTCTTGCAACATTTCCTTCATTGTACAAATGTTTGCCTGGCCTCTTCAAAAACAAACAAATTAAAAAAAAATCCTTCCTTGTTTTCTTTATCCAGCTTCTATTTGTTTCTTCTCTCCAAGTGCAAGTTTTGGCATGTGGGCCGAGAGGCATAGGGCATTAGTAGTAACTGCCTAGGTGGGAAGGCACGTGAGAATTTGAATGGCGTGGCACACTCGGATTGGGATAAATTCCTGCAGTTGGAGAGCTCCAGTACGGGGTGGTGGGGCCAAAGAAATTGGAGGAAGTGACAGGCATCTGGGGCGGGTGGGGTGAAACAAAGTTGACCTTCTGCTGGTGTGCATGGTAACTGGGTACGTAAGGCAAATCAGCTGGGTACTTGTACATGGTAGACTCATTGGGATGGGGTTGAAGGGCCTGAGCAATGCCATGGAAGTCAAACTTGTAGGCGTAGCGCTTGCCATGCACTTTGGTCATGATGTTTTTGTCATAGTAGTAGCGCAACGCACGGCTCAGTTTGTCATAGTTCATGTTGGGCTTGCTCTTGCGCTCGCCCCAGCGTCTGGCTACTTCATCGGGGTCAGTCATCTTGAACTCACCATTGGTCCCCTCCCACGTGATGCAGCTGGCATTGGCGCTGTCCGAAAGAAGTTCTAGCAAGAACTGCCACAGCTGGATCTGACCTGATCCTGCACAGAGACATGCAGAGGTTTACACACTTGACATCACAGGCCAGGATATTTATACACATCAAACACACAAATACATTGAAAGAATAATTTGTCCTAAAATAAAAATATTTATTCATATTTATTCATTTATTCAAGTTTTAAAAATATATGGGATATAATGCTTTTTAAATTTATAAATAAGATATTTCACCAGCTTCTGATATATTAAATTATATTATATTAAAAGAAGGATCATCAATATTTATTTTTGATCATACAAAATAATACAGAGTTACTGTACATTTAATGGTAAAAATTTTTATTGGGAATTTTTTATATTATGAATAAGTCATATTTAAGCGTTTTTAAGGAAACTATATTTTAGAAGACTAAGTCTTCCTGTTGTTACCTGGGTTGGCAAGTCGACTGCTGGTGGGTCCTAATATCTGATAAGGGTCTAACAAGAAATAGAAATGGGTATAAATTTCCAAAAACATGTATTTTTGATCATCTGATCTTCTCATTGAATTTTCATGCTACTCTTTTCTTATGCAGTAGAACTGATGGTTACCAGGCTGGGACCGAGCTTGCTCTGCGTTCTTGGAAACATTCTGAGAGACCACTGTTGGAGAGCCTGAGAGGTGGACAGCAAGAGTAAGCAAGACACAGTGAGAGAGAAAAAGAGTGCAAGACAGAGAGCAGGAAAGAGAGAGAGGGAGAGCAGGAGAGAAAGAGAGAGAGGTAGAAAGACGTTAAGCACATTTGTCTGGGCAAGCAGACACATCAGTCTCAGTCCAAAGAAAACAGGAGCAATAGCTGGCCAAACTGCTAAGCACTTAATGGGCTTCTTCAGCTCTCTGTGTCCCTAAACTGAAAACTGACCATCTGCCTCATGGCTGACTTTCCATATTGCTGTTCTGGTGTACAGATACCTCAGGGTCTCTGAATCGAGACAGAATTTGGACAGCTGTTATCATGACACTAACCTTTGCCACTGTGCATGTTGTTGGACCAGCCTCCTCTCCGTACAGCATCATAAGATAGATCTGAAAAAAATCAATTGCAAAGGAAAATATCTTGTCAGCTTCCAAACAGAAAGGAAAGATGTTTTTGCAACCTGCTGTTATTTTTCCAAAAGCTGAGAGAGCTTTCAGAAAATCTTTTAATGTTCGTGAGAGCTTTCATTTGAAATGACTGAAGTTTAAATGGTTTATATCCCAGCCAATATCCTTGCCTGAGGAGCTTTTGTTGTGCATTTTTTTCTTTTTCTTTTTTGCTTTAAAAAAATATTGAGTGTATTAGAAAGGCCAGACATTGTGATTCAACTGTCTGGTTTTATCTCACACAAACACACAGAACTCACTCACTTGCTCATGAAAACACATACAAACACCAGCACTCACAACAACTAATCATCTTATTGGATGTAAAAACATAATGACTATTAGTTTGTCTGTTTTTAGACTACAAAATGCAATATTTTGAGGACAGTGGAGTGTAGTCTGTGATCTTTCCTTAAGCAAACAAGCTAATGTTTATTCAACAAAGACCTACATTTATATACATTTATATTAAATTAAAGGAAACAATCTTTTAATATTGTTAAGACATACTAATGCTGCCCCTTTTTTTACTTAACACGCTAAGCATAGCTGTGTTTATTCTGAACACAAAACCTTAATCAAACTTGTTACTTAAAAATAAATACAACAACAACTAACTATAATCATACACACATAATAATACACACACACATAACCAGGACAATAATTAATAATATAATGTAATATAAAAATATATATATATAATATAAAACAGCATAATCTTTACTGCAATTCCATTATGGAAAAAAATGTTTTTTCATTTGTGGTACTGAGTTGCCAGATAAAAACATTCATATTTTCTGTAAAAGTGAACACTTTTCAGTACATGTTTGAACAAACAGCTCTTCAACCTCTGTAAGATTCAACAAAAAATTTCTCTGCACAGTGGGAAAGTGAAGGCAAATGATATGTTGAGTTATGCCGCAACTATCAGTCTCAGAGGAAAACGGCAGGAATTTCTATAAAAGCAGTGAAAGATACATGTGTTTCGTGTGTATGGCTCAGACGCGACTTCATTCTTAAATGTGCTCTTAAAACAGTCCCATCATGCCTCGAGGCAGCACTGATCTCTCTCTCCCAAATGAAAACAAGCCAATGATTGACACTAATCAAGTTTATATATGCCCTAGACTGCATGCTCAGACTGTTGGCCTTGGTTAGAGTGAGTGTTTCCTCTAGGGCTTAGAGTGCCACTATGCACTGTGTTACCTTAGAGTGCTGGTGAAACTGCCAAAAAACTGTTGGCCTGATATTAGTAGACTGAAATTATGTCTTTAAAAGTAATCTTTGTTTTATGGCTGTGCTGAGAGTGAAAGCTTTAGCAAACAACTAGATTTCTAACGGATAATTAATTTCTGTTACTGCATTATCATTCCTGAATAGGGACCAAACACTTATTTAACTATGATGTTACAGCGCCATCTTCTGGTGATTGTAGTTGAAATCGCATTCAAACTTTGGGCGTAACCAGAGGAAATTAACCTCGCAGGACAAAGAAAAATGTTTAGTTTGGAAGGTCCTGATAAAACTACATGACCCACATTTTAAAATCACAACAATATCCCCAGCCAGCATTTTTTAACTCAAGCAGTATCCATTAAAAGATTCTAATCTTTAAAACCATAATAAACTTGTGGTGATAAAAGAAAGAAAGTGCAACACTTTTACTGCTTCTGGTTATCATTAAATAATATGGTAATCATTAAAATATGCATGCATTGTATCAAAAAAAAAAAAATCTGAAAATGACACCTTGGCACATTGTTATAAAGGTTCTTTGGTTATATGTTGCCTTTATAGCTTAACCTAGAATAAAGCTACACTGTCATTTTTGTGCCAAAAAACAAACAGATAATCCAGCCCCAGAACTAATAGTGACAATGGTTTAGCCAACATTGCTGCGCTGGGATTGTCAGGATGTTCAAACAAACTGAGTTTATGTATGTTATGTTTACATTACATACATTATGTACATTGTGTATATAATGTTTTGAAACCACAACAGAGTCACAGTGTTGACACTAGTGACAGCAACCAACGTAAGTAATTTATTTACATTTTCAATTTAAATAGTATAAACTAGTATATAATAGTATTAAATAGTATAAAGCAAATGATATGAAAGCACTGGGGACTAAACCTCAAGACATCGGCTATTATAAAATCTTGAGAATAATGAATTCAGGCAATACTTGGATAACATTACTTTCCATTTATTTGAGATCTTCTATCATTCTATGTCCTAAAACACTCACTCTTTCCTTCTTACGATGTTCCATTCTTAAGTCTCTCACTGTCTGTGAGATCTGATCTGGAGCAGGGCCGAGAGAGAGAGACAGAGAGGGGGGGGGAGTCCATAGAGAGTTACGTTTCCTGCCTGCTGAGTCTGCTCACACAACCTCTCTTTGTTTTACTGGCCTTTTTCCCTCCCTTTTTCATGCCCCTCCACCATGAAAACACACAGCAGCCAGGAGAAGAAGGTTCACAAACTGAACCAATGGAGAGAACAGAGAAAAACGTGAGAGAGAAAGAGAGAGAGAAGAGCATACAGAACACATCATTGGAATTTGAAAAGAAAACAATAGTGGTGGCCATTGCTACTGTCTGCTAGAGCTGAGGAACGTGTTGAGGAGCAAAGCTGTAGAAGAGATACAACAGTGGGAAAGACTGAAGACATGACCACTAGATCTTTGCTCTCCAATCTCTCTTAGATTCAAAATAGGGAAAAGCAGATATTCCCAATTCAGTCACATCAGAACTCAACTGCAAAATGAGAGACAGACGTGCATCTGGGATTTGGATACAACCAGTCAGATGCTTAAAAAATGTCTCCCATCCTGATACAGGGGCCATAAATTTAGATTTTGTTCACTGTCAGTAACGTGTGATTGAATTGCACACTCATACAAACTCTTCCACAAATGAGAGGGAATGATTGTTTGAGGTATAGACATAAATGAGTGCTATCTTGCTTAAACAGTTGTGTTCTCACAGATCTGAACTGCTCTGCTTTGCTTTGGGTGTGGCGTCTCCTCCAGAGACCGAGCCGCTGCGCTCCTAGTCAAAACAAGATCCAGCTCCAGCCAGCCGTCTAGACTAGCTCAGTTTTAACCAGCATGCTCAAAAGTTCAGCCTGTATAGGTATCCCTCAATGTTTACTCAAATGGTTCAGGGAAACCGATTTGCTAGAGGACTTGGAGAGCCTGATGCAATTTGCATATGTAACTTGAGTCATCCGTGAGCAACAATGAAATGCAGAGTACACGTCCTGTGAGCGTCTCCTAATGTTGGTCATGTGCAACAACTTGAGAGGCTATTAATAAACCAACTATTTTCAAAATATGAAAATTTGAGATTAGACCAAAACACAGAAAAAAGCCAATATGACTCACATACTCCGTTCTAAAAGCTGACTGCTGTCTACTGCACCTGTGGTGACTTACTGATGAGCACTACTTATTGCATGTAGACAGTTTATAGGTTCTCTAACAGAGGATCAGTAGTTTAGATGAGAATAATATTGCATTTAATGCTGTAATTGGAGAATCACTATTAATCTTTGACTGCCTAAAAATTGGCCTAGAGTAATTTTTTGCAATAAATGCAATAAATCCATCCCATCAATCCTTATATTAAGAGTTGAATCTTTTGCTGTTACAGATGTATTAAATAGTCATTTTTTTGATGAGCACAACATTTTAAAATACACTGAATTGCATTTAAGGGCTCCAGGTGTATGGATCACTACCTAAAGTAAACTTCACATTTGGTTATATTTGCCCACTGTACAAGGGATGCATTCATTTAAAACTGTGTTTT
>JBAJNP010007845.1:0-21557 GCA_036877545.1 Yasuhikotakia modesta | reverse complement strand
CCATGGAAACCAGGCATCTTACGTCATCTGTCTGTTTGGTAGGGTTTGTAAAACTGCAGTCTGTGATGTACTTTTGCTTATCAAATAAACATGTTGACTGTGTGCTTAAGAATCTCTTAGTTTAGTTAGTTAGGCCCTTAACTTAGTTAAGTAAGTTAGTCTATGAGAGCATTTCAGGAATTAGTTGTTCCTGTAGCTCTACTGGTAGAGCATTGTGTTAGCAGGGCAAAGGGTGTAGGTTCGATCCCAGGGAACGCAAGCGCTGATAAAAATGTGTATCTTTGAATTTGTTGTAAGTCACTTAGGATAAAAGCATCTGCCAAATAATGAATAAATGTAATCTTGTCTGAGACTCAATATTACAATGACTCACAGATAAACCTTTGCATTTTGATTTGAGGTGACATAAAAGTCTTTTAAAATGGTGTTTTTGAAGTGTTACAGTGAAGAGTTGTGACATAGAAAAGAATCTGTATTGTTACAATGCTGTATGTTCTTCCTCTAGCTGACTGTATCCCACCCTTCAGTGAGGGTGGGACAGGCTGGGGACAGTATGGAGCCAGTACTGCTGTCATGCTTTCCGCTAGCTTTGTTATCACGTCTGCTTTGTGATTCTGCCCCCTTTTCCACTTGACATTGATATTTTAATACACAACAACAAAACCGCAAAGATACTGTATCTGGTGTGAACTTTAAAGCTGTATCTTGTATCTGTGTCATGCGCAATTTTTATCTTATGTGTTTTTAAATGGAGTAGAAATCAGCATTTTAAAAATAATTCTAGCTAAAATAATTTGAGTTTTGGAAATGGTAGGAAAAAACATGACACAGTTCAGGTTATTTTTTACATGTTGGCTGAACTATGAATAATTAAGCTGTTCAGTTTGTAGCATGTTTCTAATGTTTCTCTGTGGTCTACAGAAGTTTGCAGACACAAAGTAAAAGTATCTTGTCCTCATCTGTGTTTTCTCATGCATGTTCACTTTGGAAAGAATGTTTGACTGGGAATTTCAGGCTTTCACACATTGGAGGATATAATCAAACACCGGTGCGTTTAATGAGAGCCATTAGCGCTAATGGGATACCGTGGAATAAGTCCTGATGAAGCCTTAGAGTCAGAAACTATTAGCTGTGATGGGCTATGTTGATATCCTTGCGGGATTTAGGGCACTCATTAGTGTCATAGCTTTGTGTCTGTCCTTCTAAGAAATGCAGCAGAAGAGCAGATGTTCGGATCTGAAACCTATTTGCAAAACTTGGAACATCAGTGAAGATCAGATATTCTCTGCTGGTGACCCAAACAATGAATCTGTTCTGATTGTGGATGATGCTAGAAGCAGCTAATATAACACAACTAACCATATAATCATGCATAGTTAAGATAGCAAAATAAATTGTCCCCTCAAGCTAATATGAGGAAGGACAAATACTTTCCATATCATGTATTGTTGTTTTTAAGATTAAACATTTAAAGGCAAAACACCTTTATACAGATTAAAAAAAAAGCCAAATTGGGTAATGACTCCCTTACAAATTTAATTTTAAATCTGAACAAAATATCTAAAATAACCCAAATATGGTGCATTTAAAGTATAATTTTGGAGGGAAATTTAGGATCTCATTTTGATTGATAAATGCAATGGAGAAACAGCATTACAAACCACTCCAAACAATTATTAGATTAAAGACCAGACATAACAACTCTGAACAGTTGTTCGAAATGCTCAGACATATTTCAGGAGCTCATTGTAAATAACCTTGACAAGACTCATTGTTTACTTTGCTCACTTTGGGAACCGCTTGACCAATGAAAGTCATGCACTGTTGGTGTGGCCCAATCAGAAAAGAGGGGAAAGTCTTTCCTGTGATTTCATTATGGTGACCAGTGTGAATGAGAAACAGCCTTCTCTTTCAAAAGCAGCAGTAACAGTACATGTTATCTCATAATATACTGTCTTGCAGTGATGTCTTTATTTTTTTTACTTTTGTAACTTCTGAAGAAAGAACTAAATGTGTAAGAACTAAATCAACAACAATGCTGATTACAAGTAAGTAAAAAGCTTTGTTTGCTCATTTTGATAATGTGGACATTGTAATGTTTCTAAAATGCATTCAGTGGTTTTTGAAGAAAATGGGCTTTGATTTATGAGAACGGGGTACATTTAAACTGTTTGGGAGCAGGCGTGTTTAATTGTGCTGAATGAATAACTGTAGAGTGATATAACGTTACCAATGGAGCAGGTGAAACATCCTAATGATTTTAGGGGCCTGCCTGGCAATTAAGAACATGCAAGCTGTCTCATACAAAAAGATATGGATATATATCAAAGCATAAGAGGATTGTTGAGGTATTATTGATCTGAATTCTTGCTAGAAATAGGTTATCTTTGATCAGACTCCTCGTTTTTGTGAGCGTACGCTTCATGTAGCTTGTCTGTTATCTGCTATCTTGGTCTGACTGAGAAACGAAATCAAACAACAAGTTTGTTTGACATTTGTCTGTTGGCTATGACAGCTTGCGAATAATAATACAATATTTAAAAAAAACTGTGATGTCAAATGTATCAACTATCTAAGAGACAGGCAATATTTATACCAATTAGCAAGAGTTGTATGAAGTAATTTAATCTGTGATTACATAACAACACTAACTGAAGATGTGATGGGTTCCAGAATCTCATTTTCAACAGGCACATCTGATCTATGAAAAACTGTTGTTAGCAACCAGGACTATCAACAGAGTATCTGAGCATTTATCCCAATGACCTCATTCATGCTTGTCTACCTGCCAAGAAATCAGACTGTCACTCATTAAATAAAGCTGTGCTAGTTCAAAGATATGGAAAATTTGTTAATATGGCTCAAAAACGTTTGGGCCACATATGGAGCGTATAATGAAATGAAGTCAGTGACTTGTTACTGCAGATTAACTTAAAATATGATTGTCCTTGTTGCATGAGTATAAAATGAAACAGTTCTTGTTTTGCATGTATTGGTTTAATATACAGAAATCACAGTTTACTGAATAAATATTTATTTCACCATTTTAGAGTGTTACGAAAGTCCAAAAGAATGTTAATATTTAATGTGTATGAGTTTAGTACTACAGAAGGTATTATATTTATTTCATTTTAAACTTTTTTTTTCCTTGAAATGTGTGAAGTTCATAATATTAACTGTAAGCACAATTGATTAAGTTTCAACACTAACCTGCATTCTTTTAAACATGTTTTAAAAACAAACTTTAAAACATTTCCTTCTCTTAAAACTCTTAAAGTACATAACGTATTCAAAAGTTAAAGGTTGCTTGAGCACTGTCAAGACACTCAAGGTTAGAACTGTTCTAGCTGCCAGCCAAACAAGATGTTCTCCTCAGGGGTTCCAAAGATGCTTTTCTCATGTCAATCGACTCTGTGAGAGTTCCTCTGAAGGTGCGTGTTTATGGCAGTTGCTGAATCCCCAGGGGTCCCGCTGTAACACTTTATTAGGTGGCTTCAACATGGAGTGTCTATGTGCCGCTACCTCCTGTGAGGGGGTGGTATCAGCCAACCAATCAAATGGCGGTTTGTATCATTCGTAGCTTACAGCCTGTCCTGCACGTAGCAACACTATCCAAGGCACTCCCAGACCATTTAACGTTCGTGGGCTTTTAGAGACCTCCGGGGTAGGCGGAGGACAATCGCTAGCCATCTGTTATCAGCATCCAACCCCTAAAAGCACAACTTCCTTTAGGGCCGCCTGAGGTATTTGGAAAAGGAAGCACTTTTCCCTGCCCGGCTCAATTAAACAGTGAAGGGCCGTGTGATATGATCAGACTTACATAATTCCCATGCTAGAGTCCTCAAATATGGCTGGAACATAGTAATTCACAGAGGCGGTGGTGACTGCGTCAGCTACCAGCCTGATTATCATGCTGTAATGTTTTGACTTTTTCATTGCAAAACCAGACATTCTCACAATCCACTCTGTTCGCTCAGACTCAACCTGTTTCCAGATTCACACCCGCCATCTGAGAAAATCACTAACTACAGCATTCATTTATCTGGGTCAGCATTTAGCAGCTCAGATAAGATGAGGTAATGCTGTATGGTCAGTCATCTACAACGCAGACGACCAAGCGAATCACACCCAACACGGTCCTTTGCGGGCCGCTCCTGCGTCAGAGTGGGGAGCATCCGCGTTAACTTCGTCCCTATGTTTACATATCTGAGCCATCTGTTCTGTGTAGCACAGATGCAGCTGTCTTCCCCGACCCTGTCGCCACCTATGGGAAGATGGAATCTCAGGCATTGAGGTTTATGGATCGCCAGTTAGAGCAAAGAAAGGATTTGTTTCCACCATCTGTTCCTGGCAGTGTCGTGTTAGGAAAGAATGTGAAAAGGTGAAAGCAAATGAGCGACAGAGGAATAGAAAAATCAAGTGAGACCGAAATCACGTGTAACTGCTGCCCACTGTCTTTTGGTCCACCATGTAAAAGCCAAAGACATTTATTTGGCAGCAAATTAGTCAGCCTCTGCTTTTAATCCACAGGAAATTAATGAAACGAAAGGATGTTGACAGACTTGGGATGGAATAAAATGGCTGTGTAAAAAAACACTCATTTTACATGTTAATTAAAAAGTAAATTAAATTAAGTGTTAATTGTTTGTTGTACGCCCCCTCCATGTTTGCCCCATAAGGCCTGAACAAACAGAAATGACACACTTTATATGCATTGTTTCTATTTGTAGAGATCGAAGCAAAGGAGGCTTGTGATTGGCTCCATGCAGCTGGCTTCCCTCAGTATGCACAGCTATTCACCGGTAAATATTTATTTTTGACATTCCTCATTGCATTCCATGAGAAAACGATAGCGGCTCTAACCATGCGTCCTAATAAGCTGCAAATATTGTTATACTGCGATTCAATTTACTCTGTTTGCCTTCCAGATTGCTGTTTCCCCATTGACATAGACTGGGTAAAGAGTGATCATGAATTTCTGGATGAGGACGCCACAGAGTCTCTCTGCAGGTAATGCGACAGCCCTGCGCAACACGAGTACGTGCTCTGCTGAAGGAACGCAGGCGGTTCTTACTAATAACAATGTGGGGAATTTGAGAAGGACATCATGCTGCGCTTCCTGTTTGACATGCATGTTTTCTTTTGCTTCTAGGAGATTAAACACTTTAAACAAGTGTGTGGAGATAAAGCTTGAGCTGAGCCGCTCTAAAAGAAGGGTAAGTATGACAGAAACCTCTGGAGAAGATATGTGTAAACACTATGTATAAACAAAGAAGAAAGTCTTAGCTTTTTTGCTCCGCCCCCTCCTGTCCTACACTGGGTATAACAAATCATTTTGCTAATGTAGGGTGATGACGAAGAGGAAGAAGACCTTTACGCCATCAGTCCGAAATGGTCGTTTGACAGGAAAAGTCGGCGCTGGATCCGTGCGGATGGCGGGGAGCTCCTGCACTCACTCAGCAGTCCCATCTCATGCCTGAGGAGAACAGGAAGCTGTGAGGTGTCTCTTTCTGACAGCGGAGAGTGCCAGGAGCTTTGCTCCTCTCACAGCTCTAGTAATACAGACAGCGATGAGGGATGCGCTCCCAACAAATCCGAAAAGGAACGCCAGATGAGTCGTAGCTCCTCCAGATGCTCTTCAAACTACAAGCCCCAATCTCCTGACACGTCCTCCAGCAGGCCTCCATCCCCAGGTGAACATTACGCTTTAAGTAGCGAGGAGTGCTTTCCTGAAAAGCCTCCATTAAAAAAAGGCAAAAGCTTTCTTCGTAAAATGGAGAAGCTCAGATTGAAAGGAAACGCACAACAGCCACACGTTCAAGGTGGGAAAGCCAGGCTTGTCATAAGTGGGCCGATTATGCAGGAAGGCCTCAGTGAGGAAAAGCTTAAGCATCTACAGTGTCTAGATATAGCAGAACTTCATGCTTCAAAAACACTCAGCCCTGCATCCTGCTCACCAACCTCTGGTTCAAGTAGCAGTACCTCTGAGAGCAGCAGTGCTGTCAGCACACCAAGCCCTATCACCAGGGTGCGAAGCAACTGCAAACGCCCTGGCTTGCCCAAACAAGAGGCCGAGGATGTGCAGAAACAAATCGATGAGCAGGAGTTCAACAACCAATGCAATCTCGACATCAACCCTGTCTTCAAAATTCCACACGGACACAAACCTGGGACGTTCCCCATGGTTCTCACCCACAACAGCGCCTTTTCACCCCTCGACAACACTTCTGTAAACTGGAGAACCGGAAGCTTTCATGGTTACAGGGGTAGACAGTGTAAAAGCAGCAGCTCCAAAGACCAGGAACAAGCATGCAGCCCATTGGCTACTTGTGATCATCGTGTCAGCATTTATGACAACGTCCCAGATGATATGCAGATCTTGGACGATGATGTGTTCTCAGCATTGGACAGCGTGATGGAACGCATTTGTGACCTGCAGCAGTTGGTCACCTCCTGGACCGACAAGTTGTCAGAAGACGGAGACACGGATTTCTCCCATTCTGGTTCTCCCTCACCCTCTTCTCTGACTGACATTCACCTTGAGATCAAAGATCCAGAGGAGACAAATGAATCTGCCCTGGAGGAGACTTACAACAGCCCTGAAGCATTTGCACACACCTCTCAACCTACAGAGCATACTGATCGGTAAGAGGCACATAAACTGTTGTTCTGCCACAGCAGCTTGGAGAAAATGTGTCTAATTCACTATTTAATTCACTCTGCAGTTTTGTACTTGCATTTCCTTCATACAATCAAATGCTAGTCCTTGAAGTTTCATTAATCACACACTTGCAGAACATATTTACACAAAGGCTGGTTGATTTTTTTCATTGCAGAACTCAAAGGCCCCACTGGTCCAGCACACAGATGCTTTCATTGAATAACTCCAGCACAGGCATCGAGGCCAAATTAGCACCACATGTCTCCATGCTACAAAGACTAAGTCTTCTCAGGCTCACAGCTCTGATGGACAAGCACTCACCCTTCAGCAAACAAGGCTGGAACTGGTAAGACTGCAATGGAGAAAAGCTGAGGAGAAAACGATGGCTAGATATAATCTGATGAAAGTGGTTTGTGTTTAAAAGAAGTAAAGAAGACAATAGAAGGGAAAGGGAGAAAGAGAGAGAGACCTGATGTTTAGAGAGTCATTCATTATTTATGCTTGCAACCTTGGCACATCCCTCAGCAGATAAAGCAGAAAAGGTTTCAAGAGTAGAAAGTTCAAAATGAAACGAACCCCTCTCCGTAGGGCTGCATGACTCTAAACAGCCCTTCTTAGTTTGAAAGACTTTAGAAGAGACTTGCATACTGTGATTTTACCATGTGATAGCATAAAAGATATAGATTTACAGTGGAGGGTCATTTCTTGTGATACTAGGCCATTGATATCCAATTCACAAGTTACTGCTGTTTGTAGGATAGATCTATAAGTCTTCTTAGTCATTTTATTAATGATTTAGGGATGTTTTTTAAAAGTATTAAAATGTATTCTTCTTAATATTAAAGCTGATGTGCTGTAAGCCATTTTTGTCCTTGAATAATGCCTTTAAATAATGTATAAAAACTTGATAAAAAAATTATTTGAGAGTCCTAGCCAATTTTAGTTCAACCAATGGGAGAAATTTGGGGCGGGACCATCTATTTGTTAAACCAATTGGAAGTCTGTGAGAGTGTTCAGGAAATTCAGTATTTATTCAATTCCATTTTGTGCCATTAATGGCACAGAAATTACACACTTCACCTTGAAAGGTTGACAGTTTATCTTGAGTAATTATGTGGCCAAGAATGTAAACATAATTGTTTCTAGATCTCACACAGGGCTTCAGGGATGACAAAAACAATAAAATAAAAACTCTTATCTGGTAGTGATTGACAGAGCTGTCCTGATGGTCCATTTTAATGACATATTCAAGGACTTTGGTCAGATAATTCATAGGAAATATTTGCTACCCACTCTGCATGTCTATTTTTTATCTTTTTATTTCTTCCCTTCTGTTGTCCTGTTCCTTAAAAATCATTTAACCCAAATCTGAGAACTAAACTCCCCATTGAACAATTAATAACACGTTTGACATTATGCATTTGTGTAGTTAACTAGACTAAAAAGCAATTGCTTAAGGCAAAGAGGAGAGGATAATTGACTTTTGGAGAGGAGAATAATTAGGCTATTTGTTTTAACAACCATCAAGCTAACTACAAAAGAAATAACCCTCTCAAGTCAATCCCCGTATCCGCATTGATTCCTTGCTTGAGTGTTCGGCAGCCTCCATGTAAAGCGACTTGATTTTAGGTTGCACCTGCGGTTCTGTTAAAACCTTTTCTAATAAACAGCATCTAAGGCCAATTACTGCATATATGTGTGGAGCTCTGGGTCTGTAAATGTAAACATTCACACTTGATCACTCAGGGAACATAATTAAACTAATGGAATAAAGTAGATACTGAAATTTAATTGACTTTAATTGAACAACTCAGCTTGATGTTGAGAAAAGTTGGGCTAGAAGAGAAATTGAAGAGGTAATTAGGCTAACGCTATCAAGACAACAAAAAATTTTGGAAATCCAATTTTTGTCAATTTAGTTGACTGCTGCAAAGCTGTTTAATTGGCTTTGAAGTTTTATCTCACGGTCCCTGAACCTGATTTATATAGAAATAATGACAAGCAAGCCTCAAATTGCTGTCAGGTTATCAACTCAACTACATAGCTCATAGCCATGGCAGTAAGTCCACAGTCTAACACAAGAAAGCCTTTCAGAATGTAAATCAATATAGGCTTTGCTCAAAATAGTTCCAAATTCATCATGTGGTTTTTGCCAGCGGGCCAGTGTGTACTCAAACTTTAAAACCACTACACCCATTCTAATTGCTTTATTTCTTTACCATCAGAGCTAAAATAGATAAAATAACCAGAAGCTTATTATAACAAACAAACGAGAGCTTCACAGCGCTACCATTGTGGTCCCAGTCAGAAATGCGGTTTGCTAAATGTACACACTTTAATTGTGTAGAAGGTAGAAGGAAGTGACAATCTCAATGTGCTTTTGCCATTTCAGGACAGTGCCAAAAGTCTACCGTAAGATTAAACCTACAGAGCACAGGAGCAGGAAGGTGTTCGGAGTCCCTCTTCTGCAGAGTGTTCAGCAGTCTGGAAAACCTCTGCCTCCCAGCATCCTGAGGGCGATGGAATTCCTACGGACTGAGGGTTTGGATCAGGTACGGACATTAATCTCAAATAGAGGCCATGTTTCAGGAAAGGCTAAATATACAGATGCATTTATGCAGTCCAATTTATTATCCAAAAATCGGGCCTTTACTGAACAGCTATTTTTCTTGATAATCCTGAACGTGATCTCAAGGGGAAAATGTAACTGCATTTGTGGAAAACTTTAAGTAATTTGCTGCAGGAACAATTTGCTGCAGTTCCGAGGCGAAATATATCCACTAGTGCTAAAAAACTGTTTCATTTTGTCCTACAGAGAAAAATCAGCCAATCAGCACAATTTCAAGTATTTCAGACACTTTTTAGACACATTTCAAGCATTTCAGGTTTTAAAAAAAATGTATATATTGAAAGACTGACATTTCAGACATACGCAGGTTTTTTATTTTTACTCCACCAGTGATAATAATTACAGGACTGAGTGCTGGAAAACGCTGTGGTGAAATACAAACATTCTAGTGCAGCTATTCAAAATGGCAGCACATTGAATCACTGAACCAGAACTAATTGTTGTATAATGTTAAAGATTTCAATCATAGAGGCCACAGCATTTTCATATTAACGTAATTGAATGGAGCTGCTACTTGGAATAAGCAGTGCTAAATGAGATAATGTCTACATTCATTTGTATTTAATAGTAATAAAAGTCACACAGTTTTTAGTGTATTACTGGTACTGTGTCTGCAGTGATATGTTGCAGGTTTTCCACAATACCAGTTTGTCTAATCTACATCTGGACTCTATAAACATGCTTTACTAAACATCTTGGGTTATTTTGACAGAGTTTACAGAAATATCTTTCCATGCATATGACAGAATTTTGATAATAATGATACAATTTGATAATAAATATTTCAGTCCATCACCACTAACCTTTTAGCTAACATATCTTGGTCAAATGTAACAGGTTGGGCTTTTCCGGAAGTCTGGGGTCAAATCCCGCATTCAAAATTTAAGGGAAATGGTGGAGGCCGATCCTGATGGCGTGTCCTTTGAAAATCAGTCAGCCTTTGATGTGGCAGACATGGTGAAGCAGTATTTCAGAGACCTGCCTGAACCCATCTTCTCCAGCAAACTGTGTGAAAGCTTCCTGCACATTTACCAATGTAAGCCAAGCTCAAGCTCCAAATGAAGATCAATGAAACATTTACGTTTGTTTATTTGGTAGTCGCTTTTATGCAAAGTGACTAACAGTGAATTCAAGGTATACATTTTTCATTACTTGTATTCCCTGGGATTGAATCCACAACCTTTGCACTGCTAACACAGCACTCAACCAGTTGAGCTAATTAATTATAATAATATAGATTAGATGTAGGATTGCATGTCATTTTGCATACTTTACTTTTGGTATGTACATGTAACATCCAACAAACATACTGTAAAAAAAGGGTTTCACAAAACTGCAAATACACAAAGAAAACTGACCTATGGATGATGTATAAAATTTGTATAGAAAGTGTACAAGTATACACCGACTTTGTATAGTCAGACAGCTGAAACATCTGCTTTCAAACTATTAATCTGCATTTAATGCCGTTTATTTCCCCACAGACTTCCCCAAAGATCAGCAGTTTGCAGGGGTTCAAGCAGCCATCTACCTCCTGCCTGATGAGAACCGGGAGGCCCTTCAAAGCCTCCTGTTTTTTCTCCAGGAGGTGGTCGCCTGTGTGGAGGAGAACCAGATGACTCCGACCAACATTGCCGTGTGCCTGGCACCCTCTCTGTTTCACCTCAACTCTTTCAAAAAAGACCGAACAAGCACGAGGTCAGTCTAACGGTCTAATGATTCCTTGTATTGTAGTGGTTATGTAATATTTTATAACTTCAATATAATATTGTATTGGCACCAATAACTTTCCAAGGAGCAATTACAGAACTATAACCAGCTCCACATTTTTGGAACCATTTGTGCAGTGTTTAAGGTCCTCATCTTTCACAATAAAGATGACATCAATTTTGATTGGAAAGCCAAAAGTTTTTTCGCGCTCCTTTGTATTGCATGAATGTTGGGTCAATTTAGTGTGAGAGCGGATTGTGTAACAGCACAGATTCACATCTGCCTTTAATTTCACACAGATAAGGGAGATATTGTATCTGTAATGCAGTTCAGCTGGTTAATGAAACATTGGCAAAGCTGCTGAGAACGTAAGAGCAGGGAAGACAATAGCGGAAAGTGAAACTGGAATTGAATATTCAAAATGTGGTCAAACATTTTTTGGAGAAAGATAAAGATATCCAATGTTTGTGAGGACTACAAGTTTCACAAGCTGTTATGTAATTCCATTGGCTCCAAAGTATAGGGATCCTATAGTCGCTATCCAGGTTTTTTTATTAAGTGTTTTGAGGAATAATTCAGATATATCACCTGTAAAAATGAAAGGGTTACGTCACAGGCCTGACCAGGTATATGCAGCTACATGGCTGAATATAGACGACTGAAGAAACTTCTTATATTTTTGCAAGCCAGCAACCATGAAACCAACAAGCTCTCTCTGCACCTCCTGCTGAGCGTGCGATAGGGTGCTCTGCGTTGGCACTGCGGATATCTTCTCCATCTTTAGCTCAGCGTGTTGCTATAAAGAGAAACACTAGGAAACAAGCAAACGTAAACATGTTGTGAAATAATGTGCAGGCTCTATGTCAGAATCTGCAGAAATCTCTCTCCTCAATTCCACTTACCCTACAAGACCTGCAGTTTTTACCATATCAATATTGCTCTTGCTCAGGGTCTCAGTGAAGCCCACAGAGGGGAGCGTTACTAATTTGGATGTCTGCTTTAGTCAGCTCTGTGTGAACAATATCACAAATGTGCTATTTTCTGTTTTTGGGCACAGATCCAGACCCAGGAAATACAGCTTGGGAAGACCGGACCAGAGGGATTTGAGCGAGAACCTGGCAGCCACACAGGGGCTGTCACATATGATTACCGAATGTTCCCGCCTTTTCCAGGTACAATGCCCTCCATTCAGTGAGTTAGTGCTAATGACTGTCAGCATCCCATCTGCATGCAATCCCAATGTCCTTGCTCATAGCTCTGATGCACAAAGGCTTTTTCATCCCACCTTGTATTGCATCAAGAAAGGTTACCAAATGTGTTAAAGGGTGCCAAGTGACTGGAAGCTATCTGTAATTACAAGCTTTGTTATGTAAGACTGTGTGTGATTTTTATATACAGCCAGGGTCCAAAACAAACACAAAATGCCAAATGCAAGAAAATATGGTGAATAAATAAACATAGAGTTGGCAGTAACTTTATTTTGAACTGCAACAGAACATGGTTTAGTTCCAATTGTAAAAGGGATACAGTAAACCTTGATGATGTAAGCAATGTTTTTAAAGCAGGATTAAAATTATATACATGATAACTTCTGCTACTCGCACTATAGTGATTTTACTACTTACATTAGTTGAAACTTCTCCATGTGGGGTTCCTTACATTAAATCAACACATAAAATATAAAAACCAAAATTGGGATTTTTTTGTGACAGGTCCAGTTTTATAGTGACAAAAAATGACTCATTTCAGACTAAATGACACATCTCAGATATGTAACTGACACAATTACAGGCACCGATAGTCACGAATATGCAAGGAAAAACAGCGAAATAATCCTATTTTCTTAGAGATAAAAACATGTTTAAAAAATATTGTAAAATACAGGTTCATGGCTGGTAAGATAAATTCCTGGCCTCGTCTGTTATCTCTTATACACCTACATGAATACTTGTGTGTTATCAACGCAGATACCAAAATACTGGAGAGCCCATGGCGCAGGCTGCTTCATTGAGGACTCACTGCAAAACCATGCAGGTCTAAGCTGTTTTCCTCACCGTGGAGAAGAAGAAATTACAGAGCGTGCCAAGCTATCCCTGCTTACACAAAAACTCCTACGGGAAGCAAGAACAAAGTCTAAAGGATGGGTGTCCTGCTCAAGCTCTGATCATGTGGACGTAGCTGCTAAAAAGGTTTGTACTTATTCTTCCAACAGGCAGAACATCAAAGGTTCTGAGATCCAACAAACTTAGCAGGCCAATACATTCCCAACCTCTTGAGACAGCATATAAATTATATATTATGCTTGTTATGATTTTCAACAAGATTTACTGTTTTCCAAAGCCACAGTGCATTCAAGGTATATGTTTAACCAGTATGTGCATTCTCCCTGAGAATTGAACCCACAACCTGATGTTGCAAGCACCACATTCTACTAGTTGAGAAACAGGAAAATATACATACATACATATACACACACACATTTAACTTTTATCCAAAGTAACTCACAGTGACCTTATGTGTTTCCTGGGATCAAACCCACAACTTTTGCCCTCCTAACACAATGCTATACCAGTTATACCAGGAACACTTTTTCCACTATTACACATTGGTTTGCTCTTGTATGCCACTTGTAATCTATCATTGCATGTCATGATATAAAGTGGATGACTGATATGACTGTTGAAGGTGGAGGACGGTTACCCCCTGCGCCTCTGGAGAGCAACAACAGAAGTAGATGCTCCTCAACAGGACGTCTTCCACAGAGTGTTACGAGAACAGAGTCACTGGCAAAGAGACGTCTTGCACAGCGAGGTGGTGGAAAATCTGGACAAGGATGCAGACGTATATCATTATATTCTACAGGCGGCCGGGTCCAGACCTCAACTCCAGCATGTTCTCTTACGGTAATGAGCCACTTAATTCATCTACAGTTACTTACTGTGTGTTACCACCTTACTGTGTTACCACCTTACTGTGTTACCACCTTACTGTGTTACCAACTTATTGTGTTACAAACTTACCAACCCAATTAACAAAAAATGAAGTTAATATTTATCAGTAATTGGAAAAGCAAAGGTCAAAAGTTGCATCCATCTCATCACTTTAGACTTGAAAGCTTGTAGCTATCTAAGAATCATGACCCAGCAACAAAATAAGTTGAAACCATGAAATGAGATGATGCTTACAGAATGAACAGAGAGCAAGAGCTTTCATGCTTTGCATTCAAAGGTGTTTTGCCTTTGCATAATTCCTCACATTAACATCTGGGACAACTTTATTGATGACGCCTTAATTAGCTTGCCAGAATGATAATGGCTGAACCTTGCAGCAGAAAATCGAGACGTAACACAGGTTCCATACCAGATTTGATTGCACATTCAGCAACAAATTAGCACAGTAAAAAGTAAATCCCTTGACAACGACATCTGGTAATCCGGTTTCCAACCGCCACGGCTGTAATCGAGCTACCCTACATACCAATGAGCCCGTTCTGCCGTGCTGTTGCCTGGTGCGGATCTTTCAATTACAGCCTTCCTGTAACTCATTCATTCTCTTTCTGTAGGACTTGGCAGTCAGATCCTTCGGCGGGATCCCTGTTCGTTGCCTCCGCATCCGTGGAACACGCCGCAGTGGCTGTCAGAGGAGTGCGGGCGCAAGTTTCCTGCTGTTGCTTCATAATCGAGCCGCTGGGGTCAAAAAAGTCACGGGTCACGCACCTCTGCAGGACGGACACGAGGTTTGTATCTGAAATTGAATAGGTCAAGAACCGGGGCCGAACATGGAGGCATGTTTGAGAATACGCTTTAGGCACCTTTTTTGTGAGCTAAGGCTCAAGATTTGTAGTTCCTTTAATAATCAATTTGTTCCCTGCAAGTCTCTCTTGGACCGCTAGAGCCCCCACAGATTCATATAGTAAGGCTGAATCAATAAAACACAAGGCTGTATTACAGAAAACAGTTGTCATTGAAAATTGAGATGCATTCCCGGGGATGTGTTGTGACAGTGCAAACATGCAACCCAATCATTGAGACGCACTATATTACCTCCACTGGCTGGAACTTGTCTGGCTGACACATTTGAAGATAGACAAATTTTTCTGACTGCATTGTGTATTTGTTCTGTTCAAATGAAGTAAACAGTCCATTGACTGAATATTGATTGGAGGCTATAATCTGTGTTTTCAATTATGAAAGCAGACTTTAACAAACATATTTTGAAAATGGGCTCCATTTTTGAACAGACTGCACATTTATTATGTATTTGGTCATATTCAGATCCCAGCAAAGAGTGTAATAAAGTTTTATTCATAAATTTAAATATGAAACTGCAAAAATATTTCATTTTTGACTGGATGTGCAAACACACTTTGCTTCTAAATCAGACATTTTTAGTTATGTTTATTCATTATGACATTAAATGTGAGCTAGTAACAGTTTGCTAAACAGTTTTTATTAACACTTTCTGATTAACACCCTATTTGACTCTGTCTAATTGGCTACAGCAGAAAGTAAAAAGTGAAAGTTTCACTCTGCCACCTGTATGTATATTAATGACACAGCACTACCCCAATATAAACTCATCACTTTTTTTCTCTGTTATCAGAGGCCGATCTCCAGAATGGGACTATAAAGTAGGAGGACACCTGGCTTCATCTGCGTTGATGGCCATGAGGGACTCCTTTAGACTCAAAACAAAAGACTCAAAAGCACAGTAAGGGCTCCAAAAAGTAATTTATTAAGCCCTGGACAGCTTTATAATCCCAGAGCTATCTATCAACTCAGAAAAGGAGAGAAAATACAGAAATAAATGAAGCGAGTGTGACTGAAGGAGCTCCAAAGATTCGAGATGATAAAGTGAAATCTTCGCTGTCACTCCAGAATACGCGGAAGTCTCTGAGAGTTACGAGACAGTTTTAATGCGGAGGCCATTCAGCCTGCAGACGAGGAACAACAACGGTGCAATGAGGTGCTGCGCGGGAACCGGCGCACTTGGCATTATCCGGACTGACAAGGGAGAGTGTCAGAGTAATGAAATGTCTCATCCGATTTAAAGGACTATTCCGTGGGCTAATGCGTTGCAGAGGCTGGCTTCGACACTGTTAACTCACAACTCGTTTTTAAGCTTTAAAAAAAGGACAGGCTGACACGATTTGGAAATCCACCACTCTGACGGCTTGGCCTCTACATCACTGTCAGATATAAAGACGCCTGTTATATCGTTTCATATAAACATCAACCTCCTGACTCACATAAGGACACTGTGTTGAGAGGAAATTCTTGCATATAGTTGCGACTAACTGTGTTTTTAAGATGCCATGTTTGTTTGTATTTATTCAAGAGTGCTGAGACTGTCAGATCTAGCCAAGCGCCTCAGTCTGAGGTAATATGTGATCTGGCACATTACAGCACTTTACCCTGTCAGACGCTGTAATTTGTAATTATTTTGTGTTGTACTTCCAGAGTTTTGGTCTACATAATCAAAAAGTGACATTTTATTTGATTTTATAAGACAGCTTATTACAAAAATGTTACAAAGGCCAATTTAATTATAGCAAGTTTTAATATAACTTAAATTGTTGTGGTTTGTTGATATATTACAGATTTTATTTAAATATATGGTGAAAGTTGTAACAACTTGGCTTGACATGAAGTATTTTCTAACGCATTAAAACCACTTGAGAAAACGTTTCCATTAATTCCAGCTTAACAGCATTGAATTTGATAACGCTTGGAAAGACAATGTTGAACGTTGTTTATGTCTCAATATAGGAACTACATTCACTTCTATTAGTGAATATTATGGATTTTGCAATCAAACATTAAATGATCAGTTCTGTTTATTGCCTTGTATGTTAATGAATTATTTCTGAGCACGTACTGAACCCATTAACGTTAATCTTGTACAGTTTAAAAGTGGAACGCTTTGCTTAAAATAGGTTAGAACAAATTAATGGATACACTTGGACTCAAGCGTCCAATTGAGTGCCCAGATATATAATTTAGATCCTAACACTTTCTAGAAAATTCCAGTTATAGAGCATTCAATGAGTAAATAACAGTGATGCAGCGAGTGAATTAAATCAATTAATCTTCATACAGATTATCAGACCTGATTCATTTAATCCTGTTTGGGAAAGCAAGACAAACACTGAACTCTATTAAAAACCTTAAATTAAATATGTTACTATCTCTAAATAATACGCTGAAGGCTGCTGGCTAAATGAGATCCAGACACAAAAATAACCCAGTGAATCAAAAACACATTAGGAAATTGATTTATTGCATTAAAATTTAAGTAAGAAACATATTTTATACATATTGTAGCATAAAACAACCAAAAGTCCAATAAGTAAAAGAAATTAAATCATAAAAGCTTTAAACATTAAAGCCCTCAACCAAAGATAAATGAGGTAACTCATTGCCTGACAAGAATATAAACTAAATCAAGGAAAGTGCTGATTTATGTGAGGAAAAATTAACACCCAAATCCTTATGGTCAGTCACACAAAGATTCTACAGGTATACTGTAAACTTCCACTGGTACATGGGGGTTTGGAACAGGGTCTTGCATTCAGGGGAGGAAAACACCGACCAGTTTACATCCTCTGAACTGCATTAATACCCAGAATGTCAAAGCCTTTGGCCATCACAGCTGCTGTAGCTTCACACAGGAGCATCCGCCACATATTGACTTTAACCACTTCCCCTGAGAAGAAAGATGCAGAGGGGTCAAAGGTCAGAGTGTCCTTTTTAAAGAGACAGGTTCAATTAAATCAACATCATGGACAGTGTATCATGCCACAGTAGGTTAAGGTTATTCACAAACAAAATATTAATTGACTGTACATATATGCATGTCATTTATATGTATTTGAACATATACATAAGTTATTTTACACTTTACATACATTTTTAATATAAGACAGGAAAAGAGTTTTTGCAAACTCTGAAATATAGAGTTTATAACTCTGAATATATATAGCTCTGAAGAGTCTATAGCTCTGAAACTGATATATATATATGTAAAGCGATAAGCTCTAAAATTTCATAATATTGTACAAACACTGTATTTAAGTGGCTACACGATAAACAGGGCACCCAAAGGCAAAATAAAGAGAAGAGTATTTTCAATCTCTTCTCTTTAGTAAAACTCTTTTTCATTAGTCTATATTAAAAGACTAAAGAAGCTACATAATTCAGGAGACAGTAGCTTCATCAGTGCCTCAGTAATAAAAGGGAATCAAATGAGGTAAAACAGCTAAGGGATTTTCTATCTAATATTGTCCCAGATTAGCTTTCCCTGTTCAAAAGAATCCATCACGGTTGGCTAATACACACTCAAAAACAACCTCCAACACTGCTGACATGCATCCAAATTATAACTCTTGCATTTAGCATCTTTTTTATTACAGTTACGTAAGTTTTCAACGACCTTCAACACTAAATACGAATTCAGGCCAATTCTACTCCTGCACATCTGGTGGGGAGTAAAAACCACATACTCTGAATTTAACCACCAAAACCTCATGACTACTCATGATTACAGGTTCTGGGCACTGGCTGTGTTTTTCTTTCTCAGTATTAGGGTGAAATTTCTGGGTCAGCTTCAGTATTTGTGACTGATCCTGAAACAGTGGAGTATTCAGAGCCTGCACACTAATGAGGCCTGTATGGAGCTCCTGCGGGGATCTCACCTGTCTGCCGGTCCTTCTCCACGCAGTAGCAGCTGTCATAGAACTCGGTGAAGGTGGTGGCCAGCTCATAAAGGTAGTCGCACAGCGTGTGCAGCAGCAGGTCGTCTGTGATCTTCTGCAGGATCTCGGGGAAGCGCAGGATGCATTTACCCAGTTTCCACTCCTTGTCGTGATCCAGCAAGACCTCAGTGGTCTCAGCAGCTTCACGCAAGGCGGCCTCCTGAATGTTAGCCAGTCTAGCTATTGACCTGGAAGTAAACAGAAAAGCAGGTTACGATACATAACATAGAAATGAGCAGCTTGAACATTTGTCAAAGATTCCAAAATATACCATTACGCAAGAAGAATTTTACAAGACGTGACACAATTTCAGCCCAATTTCATGCCCTGTTTCTTTAAATTTTTCAGTACTGAGACACTAGGTTAGATGATGAAACAAAAATTGACAGCGCACATTTATGTCAGCTATCAGAACAGTCAGTTAAAAACAACATGTTACAAAAAACAGACAAAGTTCATCCTTTCTGCCAGAGAATTTGAGTATCTGATTGGACTGGATGCATTTAGAGAAATTAAATGCTGAAATTCCCACCAACTGTTGCCATGCCCAATTAACTTCTCTGGCTACTGCTCCTCTCGCTGGCTCCACTTTCACTTTTCCCTAAATATGATATTCTGTTACCAATTGTTTTGAACAGCCCATTAAAGGCAGAAACAGGCTTTCCAAATGCATGAAAGCCGTGAAGCTGAAGAGACTGCGATACCCTGAGCTCCTGACATCAGGTCAACAGCTCAGCTGAAGCAAAAGAGCAAACTCTGACAGAAAGCGAGGTGATAAAGAGTCCGAATATGAGACCACTTGTGCTGAGCATCCACTCTGAGGTAAATCCCTCAGAAACACACACAAATACACAAACATTTCAGTCGGAAAAACACACGCTGCTTGCACAGCAAATGTGCGCATTGAGTCATGTGCATGTGAACACAAAGAGCCCCCCATGGGTTCAGGACACACATACAAAATTCACACAACAGCACACACAAACTGCCAAAAGAACAAAAGATCAACAGCCCATGAGAACGGTCAACTGGATAGAAGCCATTCAGCAGTGTTGGCAAGCTGTTTCCCACCCATGTGGAAATCAATTGGTGCTCCATTTTCAGCACAGCATCATACCCAGAGATGATATCTCCCAGAAAAGGAAACGTCATTTCAAACCACAGCAGTTTCACCTGAAACAGGTGAAGATATCAAACCGCAGTTGTTTCACCTGAAACAGGTGAAGATGTCAAACCTCGGTAGGTTTCACCTGAAACTGGTGAAGATATCAAACCCCAGTAGGTTTCACCTGAAACAGGTGAAGATATCAAACCTCAGTAGGTTTAACCTGAAACAGCTGAAGATATCAAACCCCAGTAGGTTTCACCTGAAACAGGTAAAGATTTCAGTTCCTAGCTTGTCTAACTGACATGGGTCATGTTTTCAAAACCAAGCAGGCCTCACTCTCAATATCATTCCCAAGCAGACCATATTTGTCTGTTTGTAGCAGGGCTAAACGGACATGTGTGAAGATATCCAACCCCTTAGAAGACTCACCTGATGCGTGTGAAGGCATAGAGGAGGTAGGCTGCGGTGTTGCCTCTGTCATCCAACATCTTGTCAAAGGAGAAGACGTAGTCATTGATGCGGTTGTGTGAAAGGTCTGCGTATTTAATGCAACCAAACGCCACGGCGCGTTGAGCCTTCACCAGCTCTTCTGGTGTCAGCACCTGCAACACACACACACACACACACAGTTAAAATTATCATCACCCCTTGCAACACTGTATTGTACTGAATGTCCTGAACAGGCAATGAGGATAAAATGTCCCAATTTTACAGCTTGTTCAGCTACACAGGATTGAATACAGGTTTGTTTCCAATTAAAGGAGAATTAAGAGATAACCAACGCGCAGTGTGCTTTAGCAAGATACACATCGTAGAACAGATCAGCGCTGGCTGTGTTCTACATCACCAGCTCCAACTGATCACGCTCAAAGAAGCATCGCGCGATTACACGCCTACCAGGTTTTATGCCCAATTTAATGCGCTATATGCAACTTTAAACCTGGCCAGCAAATAAGACACTTAGCAAAACACCTTAGCTTAGCTACACTTAAGGCAAATAGACCCATTGAATCTTAATCAAATAATCTGTGGGATGGAGATGAAGGAATCATATTATTAGGTTTTTGTCAATGCAGTATGTTTATTTTGTCATCTACACATTTTCTCGTGGTCTGTTTGAGTCAAAAACTGTCAAGTTTGAAGTTTGTAAGACATAAATCTTGCAAGACACAGGAGAAGTGTGTGATGTAGATAAGAACTCATCAGCACATCTGGTCTCAGTTGAGATCCCATGATCTTTTCAGACCCAAGCATCTTTTCGGACATTCAGTAAGGCACACTAAGGCAAGTTGGATGGTCACTTTAATTCTGAAGGTGCAGATTTCAGTGTCTTTTGAGGAGCTCACTTTATCTCTCTCCTTTTCCTTCAGTTTGTCCATGGACCTTTTCAGTCCCTCGTCCAGAAGGTCCATCAGTCGAACTGTGTCTCCTGAGCGGGTCTTAAACTTTTTCCTGAGATGGAGATGAAGGAATCTTATTATTAGGTTTTTGTCAATGCAGTATGTTTATTATGTCATCAGTGTTAAACAGATCACATTGATGGACACATGAAGGGTGGTGGCATACTAATGAGTACACTTACTTGTCCTCGCCGAGCACCACGCCGAAGCCAGCGTGTTCAACCCGTGTGACCTTAGGATCGTACCAGCCAATCATCTGAGCAGCAGCAAAGACTACCTGGAAGTGCATTGACTGC
>JBAJNP010007844.1:0-21558 GCA_036877545.1 Yasuhikotakia modesta | reverse complement strand
ATCTGTTGAAAGGAGGAGATTGCACTTGCCTGGGATGTGATCAGGAGTGAACCTGTTATTGTTCGACTTCATTGCTCTCTTACACAGTATCTGAATGGACCAGGTTAGATCACACACAGCATCATACAAGCAGGACTTTCTGTTATAAAACATCTGCTGACATTCATTTTCCCTCAGCAGGGTGCACAGGTTATACATAACCATCATTGTACTACACTGTACAGCAAGTTAGCAAATAATAATAAGATCTCTTAAGATCTCAGGTTTAATTTGCAATATTTAACTTATATTGTCTGCAGTTCTATACATTAGTTTACATTAAATTAAAGATTTCTGCAATTTATTACTAATTTAAATATAAGGTTTCCTTAACTCAAACACAAATATTGATGCAACATAAATACTTTGTTTGTCCTTTCAACCTTTTCTCAATCTAAACATGTATCTGCTGGGTTTTTTACATTCATTCATTGTGAATTTTTCCTGTCAGAAAATGACACTGTTTTATGCACTATTAACATTTGCCTTAACAAACAGTTTTTGCTGATTGTAGATTTGATTTAAATGATATGTGTGTAGAACATAAGCCACTTCAGTTCAGATTGCGAAAGAAACAAAGAGGAGTAATTTTTTATGTAATCATTTTTGTAATGATTTGTAATGTAATCATTTTTGTAGTGACCTCCTGTTCTGCTGTTTTATCCATCAATGTTTTGAAACAATTCCCAATATCCCAATAGAATTTAATTTAATATTAATAATAATAATAAGATTTACCATGTGGTACCTTGTGAAGATAATTTGTACCTCTTCCAGTTCCCACTGTTGATGTGTTTCAAGTGTCTTCAAAAAACAGATTTGGCCTTGGACATCAGTTGAAAAAGTAAGAAACTAGATGAAAATACAGTGTTTTTTTATAGCACTAGGTTGGTTGTATAGTGTCATTGAACTTCATGAGTGTGTTTCCTCTTGGTAGGATAATGCAAACTTTTGTCACACAGCAGTGGAAGTGTCAGAGCAAAGATAAACTCATCAGCCCACACGGCAAAAAGCAAAATGAGAAGAAGGTGAAATCTCCCCTGCACATTTTTTCAACTCTGCGCAGGTAAGAAATTAAACTACAGGACACAGATTATCAGACACAGGCAAATGCTGGTATTAGGTTTAATATCCTTAACATCCTGACTGTATTTCTTATATATAGGTCTCATGATGAGTGAATGGTTTTACATTTAACATTTTGAGGAAATATTTTGATCAGCACATACATAAAAGTTATTAAATTGTCAAAAAAAGTAACTTGGGGAAAATTTACTGTAATATTTGAGAGAATATGGGTTTGGCAGTTGAGAAAATGGTGACAGTATAAAGCTAACTTAGTATAAATGTATGGCCAGCGGGTGTTTGTTTCAAGCGAAGAAAGTTGCCTTAAATTTTTCCCACTGTTAACTGTACAGATGAAAAATGTAATAAATCGGCCAATAACGTATCTTAAAAATGTGTAGAAAAATAGCACAACAGTTTTATTAACATGCTGGGCTTTTGCAAACTCAGATCCCCCAGCTACCCTCCTCCTGGCTGCATTAAAAGCAAAAAGAAGCTCAAACACGAGCAAGATGGCGTGTCGAAATCCCACAATCTGTTGCGACGAACGTGTTCTGGCATGGTGAAGCCAGAGATGGACGGCTGTGGGGGGAGGTCACACAAGCTGCTTGGCCACTCCCTCTCCAGCGACCCACGAATGGAGCAGCACCAGCCGCTGAAACAGCCCCACAGGCTGCTGCCCAGGCCCTGCTCGGCTGCTGTAAAACCTGAGGACTTCCCACTGTTGCGGCCTCACAAACTGTCACCGCGGTCAAACATGGCGGAGCCTCGCTGCGATCATGCCGTGGGCGGTAATGATGGCAGTGCTTTGAAACCCCATCGACTCCTGAGTCACTCCTGCTCGGGCAGCGTGCGGACTGAAGAGATGGATGGCTTGAAGCACCACCACCGTCTGCTCAGCAGGTCTTACTCCAGCAGCACCAAGATGGGCAAAGCAGACATCTTTAAAGAGCCTGTCACAGAGAGCAGACGGCTCTCTCTTACCTCAGGGCTGATTGGAATCCTGGCCCCATCACTCTCTTCCACACCTCAGGTGAAGAGTGATGTCATTGCAGTGATAACTGATCAGGAGTGTTTTGTGGTTAAGAAACATTTAACAGAAACGTAAGGCAAAATGCTTTCTGCTATTCCGTCTTTAAATGTAAGTTGCTTTGGATAAAAGCATCTGATAAATGGATGAATGTAAATGTAAATGCTTACATAACTATTATTGAGCCATTTGTAAGCCTATCAGTTGTTTTGGAAAACTGTATGAAAGCTATTTTTTTGCCATTTCACTTGGCGCTAAACCTGCATGTTATATGTTTGGCTATAAGTAAAAATGCGCTGAGATTAACTGTTTTAATATTTAAAACATTTGGCCTGAGCAAAAAAAAAACAAAAAAAATGGCCTAAACCTTTATGTATTTACTTATAAATTATGTATTTGCATATAAAGTTTAAACAAATGTCTTATTTTCTGTCTTCTTGAGTAGCCAAACATTGGAGCTAAATCCATTCCTGTCAGAGACAGAGGCTTTCTTGTGCAGGTAACAATGTCCTGTCTTTATATATTTTTTTTACATGTACCATCGGCTCACTCATCATGGCTATAACTACACAAATAAAATATAAAGCAACAAAAATAACATAAAAGTCTATATGACTACATTTCTCAAAACGTGTCAAAAACAAATTTCAAAATACTGAAGCTCACAAGCCACATGAACGATTTTCAAAATCGTTTATTTTTTAACAATGTTCTTTTACCTCAGTTATATTTTGTAGAGTACATGTTTCACAGAAGGATTATTACAGGGCTGTAAATGCGTTTATTGTACCTGTAATTGCAGACTGTGGAGTATGCAGAACAGCGCATCCCTGTGCTGAATGAGTTCTGTGTGGTCTGTGATGAACCTCATGTGTTCCAGAATGGACCAATGCTCAGAGTGAGTCTGTTTGTTTCACTGTCGCCTCTGAAACTGCCATAAATTCTTAATAAAGATGTTTTACATGTATTTTCACTTTAGAGTGCTTAAGCATTTGGAAAATTACATGGTCCGTTTTAACGCTTTGTCATTGTTGCATTTTAATGTAAGCGTGTTTTGCCTATGATTAAGGGTGTTCTCTTTTTGCATGATACATTACAATACAATATCAATGCGTTTGTTGTGTGTGTTTGTTTTGCAGCCCACAGTGTGTGAAAGAGAGCTGTGTGTCTTTGCCTTCCAAACACTAGGGGTCATGAATGAAGCCGCTGATGAGATCGCCACTGGTGCTCAGGTAAACAGCTCATACAGTCATACATTTTGAATGTTGTTGAGGTTAAGGCCCCTAAACACAGGTGGTAAATTTGATGTCTTATGTAAGATATAACATGACATGTACAGTACGTTTCTGCTGGAAAAACACATGGGGAAATGTTATACACTGTCACCAAACCTGTGTGTTGAATGTTGGCATCTGTGATGGTTTTAATTGAGAGTGGCCCTGTCACCTATTTTTATTGTAGTTGACTGAATGTCTATGTTAATCATTTTGGTCCTTTTGCACCAAAGGTCATTCTGTGCAATAAGAGCAAGATCTTTTTCATCTCTGTTTATGATGACAGGTAGTAGATCTACTGGTTTCTATGTGCCGATCTGCACTGGAGTCTCCGAGGAAAGGTGCAATTTTTGAGCCATATCCCTCTGTGGTGGATCCTAATGACTCGCAAGCGCTTGCCTTTAACCCCAGGGTACTTAAAACTCTACATTCTCACTGCAGATGTCTGACTGAACACTGACTGAAGGAATTTAGCATTAACCTTTCAACACAAATCCTTGATTTTAAGTGTTATGTTACTATTTTGAACTATGTTAATGCATGAAATATTTGTTGTTTGTGTTCTCCTTCAGAAAAAGGACTATGATCGGGTGATGAGAGCTCTTGACAGTATCACATCTATCAGAGAAATGACCCAGGTATCAGCTAACAGGTTTTAACCAGAATGTTATGTTAAAGCACTTTTTAATTTTAACATATTTATATTATCTTATGTATTTATCTGTAACTGTAAGTCATTCACAGGTTTATTTAACAAAAAACTGTAAACACTACTGTTCCATGGCACTATTGTGTCCTGACCAGTCTGACACAGCAACACTAACACAATCACTTGCTTAAATTTTGAGAGAGGTTGTTGGTTTGTCTCAGTGGTCAGATATTGGAGGATTGGGGGTGTTCAGGAAACCTGTTGGATTATATTTTAATTTTCCGTATCACTATTTTTCCGTTTAGTGCCCACTGCGGCACAGACACTTCACATTTAAATCACAATCCCTGTATCTTGCATGACACACATTTACAGAGAACTAATCCGCTATTTGGATTACAATATATTAACCCTGTCAGAATGTAATAAAAAATTGACTGTTAGCATTTTTGCTGCACAGGCTTCATACCTGGAGATAAAGAAGCAAATGGACAAGCATGATTCCCTGGCTCATCCACTGCTGCAGTGGTATGATATGATAACACTTCAGCCATTATCTTCTGTGCTCCTCTGTTTTAAATATCTGTTTATGTAGCGGCTCCCATAACAGCTTTAATTGAATCATTGATTTAATAGATTGTGGGGTAAATGTATGACAATGTATTAACAAACTTTTCTTTGCAGGGTTATATCCAGTAACCGGTCACATATTGTGAAGCTGCCAGTTACTAGAGTAAGTCTTTCTTATGTTTTATCAGTCTTATTTAGATATTTTAATATTTTATATTGTATATATTTCCTATTGGTATTCTATTTTACCTTATTATTGTTGGTGCCTGCAAAGCAGCCTAGCACCCAATGAATTAGCTGTATTTTAGTCATAGAAAAACACCATAGAGAAATGAAATATAGAGACAATGCTCTTGTTTCTGTCACAACAGCAACTGAAGTTCATGCACACCCTCCACCAGTTTCTCCTGCTCAGCAGTCCACCTGCCAAAGAATCCAACTTTCGAGCTGCCAAAGGACTCTTTGGGAGTACCTTTGCTTTTCAGTAGGTCTCATTTTACACCCCAAATGCAGGCAAAATCTTTTCTATTTACTTTGGGATGTTTCATTCTCAATAAGTTCCATGGTAGTTTGTTGATGATAATACTTAACCAAATGACTCTAGATATGGTCTAGAATTTACCCAGAAATGACCGTGTAGAAATGGTCACACAAACCAAACTCCTGACTACTGCCGTAAAATCTAGACCTAGACACACAATCGTACAGACGTAAAACCTCTTGCTAACTTACTGTTAATTGTTTGAACTTGTTTTGATTGATTGTTCAATTATTTTCTTTCTCTCTCAGTGGATCACACATAGAAAACTGGCACTCGATTTTAAGAAATGGTTTGGTTGTGGCATCAAACACAAGGCTTCAGGTATTCCGACCAAGTGCATATCTATTGTCACTTTTTTAATAGGAAAAATAGTAAATGCATAGTGTATTATGTACAAATCTTTAAAATGAGTATTATACATTTTAGCATCTTTAAAATGAAGAATTTTGTAGACCTTTTTGTAGAGAAACAAAGATATGAAACGTAACTTTGCAATGTCTTTATACTCTGAATGTTTCAGCAAGCATTTTTTACTGCTAGTCAAAAAGAAATAAGTTTAGTACTTTTATACTAAATACATACTGAAACATGTTTTGTTTGCAGCTCCATGGCGCTATTTACGGCAGTGGAATCTATCTCAGTCCATTATCAAGCATATCCTTTGGCTACTCAGGTCAGAATACGTTTAAGAGCAAAGACTCCTTTTTATTTAGTGATATTTCATATACTAGCTACCTATATGTGTAGAATAAAACAAAGTAATAAAATACATAATGCATGTAATTATTTGACATTGTGTCTTTTTTAAATAGGGATGAATAAAAAGCAGCAGAAAGTTGCTTCAAAAGATGAAACTGCTGTTAATAAATCCAATATTCATTTACAGGTATTCTTTTTAGTTTTCTGCTACATTTCACTTACTGCAAGCATATTTTCAATATTATCAAACTGCTGGTCTAAAAATACACCAAGTCTTTCAGGCTTATTGTTTGATATTTGCTTTTAGTCACAGAAGAAAGGCCACAACCCACAGTTTCTCCAGAGTCGCAACCTAAAATGCATAGCCTTATGTGAAGGTTCAATCTATTGTCCTACTACACTTAACACACATTTACATCATCAATAATCTCTATAAGCTAATAAGCTTTACACTTCTTTACAGTTATTACATCTCCAGACCTGCACAAACATGGCGACATCTGGGTAGTTCCAAACACAGATCACGTCTGCACACGTTTTTTCTTTGTGTAAGTACATCTCATTATTATTATTGATAATTTTACAGTCTTTTTACACAGTATAGTAACAACAGTAAGTTAAACATAATTACATGCAAGTAACCCTAATTCAAACCCTATAATAAGTACATGTTGTTAATTAACATTATTGTATAGTTAGACACATTAAAATAAAGTGTAACCTAAATTTTTGTGTTTCTAATGTTTAATGAACCTGTGCTGTAAGTAAATGTGTTTGTCAGAATTCTGCCTTTTTGTATAAACTATTGAATGCATTTGTCCCATCAGAACATGTTATGTATGACAACTATGTTGTATCTAACTATTACATTTAATAACAACCTCTCCTTTCTCCTTCTCCACCTATCAACTAGTTATGAGGACGGACAGGTAGGTGACACAAGTATAAACACACAGGACTCTAGTATTAATAGAGAGATTCTACGAGTCATAGGCAATCAAACGGCTACTGGATGATGTTTCAACACGATACAGCTGCCTTGACCTCCCTTTCAACGCTGGACATTTGAGCTTAGGGCGTCAAGACCAGATGAATTTTTGGTAACCAGAAAACACATACAAACAAACAACGAACAATCACAATCTCTGAAATACACTTTTTATACTGTTTCCCTGGAATACTTGTATATTTACATTGACTATTCAAACTATTACCATTTTACTAAGTTTATAAGTAAAAGGTACATTTTAAAAGAGCATGATACGTCTCTCAGTTCAACTGATGGACTACTTATTTTTTGTAAAGAATAGAAAAATGTAAACACTTTGAAGACTATTTTGAGACTTTACTGGAGAATATACGATACCTTGTTTACTAAGAGTTGTACTTGTTAAAGTACATTTGTGTATACAAAAGGTGTCTGTATGCACTTTATTTTTCTTAATGTATAATAGTGCTTTCAGACTTCCATATGATCTTAAATGCCTTTCAGAGACAGTATTTATTGTTTGACAGTGCGGGATACAAGCAAGCAACTACTGATGTTGAAGACATTGTATAAGAGTTACAAGTGTTTTTGTACTGCACATGTAGTACAAAAAATCCTGTTACACTTAAGTCATGCTACTTAAAAGTAGCTGTCAGTTTACAATTTCTAAAGGCCTCAGTTTGGTACTTGCCCAGATTAAATCTACCACTTCATCAACTATCATTGGAAATATCTCACTGTAACATTATATAACTAAAAAAGATAAAAAAAATTAAGAAACAAAAAACATATTTGGCAGCAACAACTAAAAAGAAGATGCATGCTGTTTCACTTGCCTTATCAAACAATTCATTTTTTGGTACAATTATAGAACTTTTGATACAGGAAAAAGTTGGCACCCAATTGTAAAATGTCTTTGAATATTTCAACATAAATCTTTTTTGTATGGTGATTTTAAGGCAGAATAAGTGTTTGCTGCTTGTTTATACATTGTAATGTATTAACGGAAGATCAAAATGTTCTTTATAGTGATGTTTAGACAACTGTGTGGTTGTTGCTTTACTTACCAAACATAAATTAAACTGTTGAATCACTAGAATCACTAAATCTTTTCTTGAGAATGAATGACAGTCACATAATATAGGTATTTAGAACTTGTACATAAAGGTGGCAGATTTGGTTAAAATTATTTTTAAAAAAAATACGATTTGAGGAAATGCTTTACCAATTCAAATGTAGCACTGCAAAAGTTTTCACACAACTGTACGTTTTGGTTGGAATTATGGATTTTATTCATATGCAGGCGATCAGGTGATCATTTTGTGTTCAGAGTATGTAATATACATAAAGATATTATGTATTTTTCCACTTTACCACTGTACATGTTGGTAAATCCAAACTATATAGTTTTCCATTTTGTTAACATTAAAATACTTTTAGATTCATATGATCAGAATGGTAGCAGCTTAATATTATAATAAATCTTAGGGTAAAAGTTTAAGTGATGTTTGTGTGATGTTAGTCATTACAAAAAAACAGTATGTAAATTTATCACTTTGAGTATTAGAACCTAAAATTTAAAAAAACAAGCAAGGACAAGCCAAGATTCACAAATTTATTACCAATGTTACCTAATTATAATTTAGCTTTTGATGTTTTTACATGCATATACACACGTATAACTGTATATGAACTGCTTCAAAACATCTTAACATTTATTTTCTTGCTCCTGGGAACTGTCCATTTCTGATGTTTGAATACTTGTACATTTTTCGCACAATTTGGTGAAAAATACCATGAAACTTAGCATCTAGTGCCTTACCAATATGGATTTAATGGCAAATATATGACAATAATGATGCTACTGTCATATATGAACAAACTGTAAATAGTGTAAATATTGCCACAACACAGAGGCCAAATATTTTCTGTAGTGTGTTTTTACTTTTTCCTTTATTTTGCGATTAAGCTTTTTGTCTTTTTATTTTCAAGTAATGGAAATAGTGGCTTATGTAATTATGTTCATTAAATCCAGATTTGCCTAAAATTCCTAAACCTTTGTCCTTATTCTTTCTATCTATCTATCTATCTATCTATCTATCTATCTATCTATCTATCTATCTATCTATCTATCTATCATCTAACTATCTGTATACAAATCAGTCCAGATACAGGCCTGCTTAAGTTTGTCAAAAGTCAGGACAGTGGATGCTATTGGTAAAATGTGTCATTCAGTGTTGAAATGTTTCAGAATATTGATGTTTAAACATACTACAGGATGTTCTACTGTACAGACTTACACTAGATGGCAGTAGAGTTATTTAAAACAACTTTAAACCAACAAGTCTGTCTGTACCATCGATAGATGGCAGAAGAGTGTTTGTCACAGTATAATAACATCCAATCTACGGTTTAGTAATAAGATTACAGCTAGACTCTGTTTCACAACATACATCAAGCAAATTCATGCCTGCTCGATTGTTACAACACCCTCTTAATGTTTCTCCTGTCTGCCCAGCACTTAATACATGCACATGCCGGATTACACACAACCGACTAAAACGCAGCTGTCACTCGAAACCCTCATTGTTATCGTAGTTTATGTTAATTTATATTAAACTTATGTTAAAAATATATAAGCATGCGTTACATGTTTTTGTTTATATGTAGGCTATTCGTGGCATTGCACGACGGGAAACCTGCAATTCTAAATGGGTTGAGACTTTACCATTGATGGTCATGTCGGATATTATACAATCGGCCACCTGCACACGACACAAATAATGTCCTACAAGACGACTTGTCAACGACTATTTGGGACATTTCATGAGGACAGCCAGCCAAACGCCTCTCATTTATCACAGTATGTATGACTGCTCGACAAAGACAAGATTTTGTGTCTGGGTAAAGATCATCTTTTTGTACAAAATAAGTTATAATTGTTCTAAATGTACTTTAGAGGAGGTTAGTTTGTTTACTTTTCATGTTATTTGGCTAATATGTATTAAATATGAATGCTTAATATATTTTGTTACTATTGCAAAAACATCATTTTGGTCATTTCGTGTTTGAAATAATATTGTGTTATTTTGTGTTGTTTTCATGTTTTGAGTTAATATGTTTCGACGGGTCGCAATTTCATTATTTAAAGGATATTTAGAGTTTATTTCGGTTTATTATATTTGCATTGAAACCTTTTTGTTATGTACCTGCGTTTAGACAGAGCGAATATTACGAATACGGTGACTAGGAGTTAATGGGACGTTTTGGCCAGATTGAATATGTGTGGGCTGTCCAAACGTCTAAAAGGTTTAGCTTAATAAATTATATTTTTAAATAATTTGTTTACAGCTATAAAATGCTAATACACACATTTCCATGATAAATCATTTATAATAATAATAGTAACAACTACAGTAATATGCGTATAATAATATTAATAACGACAATAATAACAATAATTATGATTGAATATATTCTTATGATCCAATACGGTTAACAGATACAACATTGTTAATATTGTTGTACTTTACAACAGTGCTCTTTTAATAAAGATCACGTCATTCATGTTAACTACCTTAACAGTACTTGATACTGTAAGTCTGTTCGTGACAAAAAACGTTGTAGGAGAACCATTGTTTGTATTCGTCTTGACATGCTGGCAGATTTATGTATACCTCAAATCGGTTTGTGCAATATGGTAGAAATCGGTGTTGCTTAAGCAAGACGCTGAGTTTGCAAACGCTTGTACAGCGTAAGATATCAAGCAACATCCTCAGTCTAAGACTGATGATAAAAGTGTCCTGCCAGTTTTAAGATAGCGGATCCCAAAGAGACCACCAGTGTGGATTTAATGGCAGTGAAAGTACTATGTGACATCGGATTGAGCTACTTCTTGACATCTGTCGAAAGCAGCCAGTAGAACGTACATTAATAATATTGAACCAAGGCAGACGTCGGATCTGGGGGGAGGATTAAGTACAAATCATATGATGACAACAGGGGCACAAAGAATGATGCCCTTCTGCGTTACAAGACACGTGAATGCGCTTACAATGTCACACGTTATCACTGACTTTTAGACTGTCGGTTAATTCCTAAAAATCGTCACATTTTATGCATTATAAGTTTTATTTCAAATTTTAAGGAAATATTTTATTATTTAATTATTCATTTCTTTTTTATTTAATAGTACTAGCTAAGTAAAACCTTACTTCGTTTAGCTTTCGCAATTTAACGTTACAACTTGATATATAATAGGCAGTAATAGATTTAAAACTTAGTATTTAATATAAGCAAAACAACAGACAACAGACAGCAAAGAGGGACACCTAATCTGATCTAAATTTGACATGGGCAGTGAGGTGATAGGATAGAGTTGGGGGTGTAAGGGGGGCTCAATTATGTTGTTTTGCTTTGCAGTTTTTGCTTTTGTTTCCCCTTTATTATAATAAAAGGAGTCCATGAGATTATTATACATGTTTTTGTGTTTTCGTCAGCCACAAACACCCCACATGCTCTGCTGTTAAGGACGGAAATGTTACCCCCACAGTTTCAATGTAATTAGATAAATAAACTTGCCTATTATTATGTATCTTTTGTTAATTTGCTAATTGTCATAAACACATTTTTTTCCCTTAGAAGCTTTTAATAAACTAAAAAGAGAAAAAAGTTCCCATTTCTTTACATTCTACTCGATTAGATTCTTTATATTTATATAATACCAGTCTGCAGCCATAAGGAACTTATAATAAGATTTTGCTACACATTTTAAGCAATGTGAATTCCAAATATTATGTGCAACATTATGCACGTAAATCTCATACACCAAACTGAGCCCCATACATCCAAAGGGACCATGAGCCTATAAAACAAGAAAATAACCTTGAGTTTAGTTGAATTCAGCTATATGAATGTTATTTTAGGTATAGCCTCCAAAATTGTTCAATGACAGTTATACCACAAAGGAGCCATTTTCACTGTCAACCTGTAATGTGACTTGTCAGGCTTAGCATTGCTATTTTTCTATATTAGCGTGTCTGTATAATTTGATCCCCAAAGATGAAATACGGTGAACTCACCTGATTTCCATATTTAAAACCCTTTGAATAAGAATCTTACATTTCAACCCTCTCTTTTATGTGTCAAATTATAGTGCTGGCAGTGACAGTTCCTTAAAGCCCATATAATGAATATAAGGTGTGTGTGTGTCTAAAAGAGAGAGAGAGAAAGACAGAATCTTTTTGGAGTCTTGCTAACCTGTGAATGACCCTTGATACTACTTTGCATAGTGTGATTTTTCCATTCATGTCAGAGTTTGTGCACTACTTTGGAGAACTTACATGCAGTTTGAATGTAAATTTGTTTGAATCTACTACACACAGGCATTAGATTTTATTATGGACCATAACAAAATAAGAATGTCAATGAGGTCATAACTGCATGAGGCAATAAATAGAAATCTTATCTAGAAATAAAATTAAAATAGAAATAAAATCTTTGCACAGATAAATATATACCAACACACTTGCATGCAAATTTTCTGAGTTAATCTCTCCCCAAAAAGCAAAAAAAAGGATTCAATGGAATTTGAAAAATCTGACAGAAAATATGTTTAATGATAATGTACTGTAAAAGAACAATAATGTACAATATCACAGTACAATACTGTACAATAATATGGTTCTCATTAAAATGTCAGAATTGCCAGAACTAATATCTAATTTTAGATCTACAATTGACATACTGTAAAAATATTTATTAAATCTGCTGTGTAATCTCAAAGCCATGTCAACAGGCAAATAAAGGGAACAGCTGGATGCAAGACATAACAACTGGCTTTATAATAGTGGTGGGAATCTTCTTATATGCCCTGTGAGGGTCTGATGTAAATGACATTTTGATTTGACATTTTTTAAATATTTACTTGTAATGTTAAAATGTTTACTGGCTTTTACAGTATTTGTGTATACAAGGAATTTCAGATTTCCAAAAATATTATAAAAACTGCTAACTACTAAAGTTAAAATATTTGTCACAAGGATAGTTCATAGTAATCATAGTGTTTAGAAATACAAATAAACTTCTATAAAACTAGTCCAACTATATGTGTCTACTGATCCATGTGATAGCTTAGAAATGCAATAATAAAAATGTCCCATATGCTAATTACATTCAGGTTTGAAATCAGATATTAAAGTATATTGCAGCAATATTGAATTCCTGGTTCAAAGTTAAACCTCTGTTTTTGTTCCTGGATAGAACTTGAAAACAGACGGATTTCTGTTGGGAAAAAATACTCGCTCCTCATCCTCGGCTTAAAACACCATGTTAGAACAACTTAAAGTAGTCGCTTTAAGGTGCTGAAATGACATGCTGACAAATGCTGTGTTTAGACTAATAGTTAAGTCTGTCTGTAGGGAGAGCTGTGCATGAAAGAGACAAATTTACAGATGGACTTCAACAGATGACAGATTTTAAGTAAAGGCTACATCAGTAAGCAGCAGATAGCCTCCACAGTAACTTCCAGAATTAAATACCTGAAAAAGAAGTGAAAGATTACAGAAGCCTCATCCTCTCCCATCACTTTTAAAGTGGATGAAATTAATGATGGTCTTGTACAGGAAGTGTATGTCTTAGAGAGATTTGACGTTCACTTAGCAGTGGTTTATATTAATGGTCTATGAGAACATGTTGGATGTCAAAATGTGCCGTACCCACCACCAATGTCCAGCATTGTTTTTACAGTGATAAAAAGAGTTGTGAAATAGTTGTTTATGGTTAGATAACTGATCTTTGGTCTGGACTGTGTTTTATAAAACCATTGTAAGCCTGTAAATTGTAGCCTAAATGCAATATACTGCCACCAATGGTTTCTGTGATCAATTTAGGCTCACACAGCTTTTGAGAAAAGGAAAACTGAATTATGAAGGACCTCAGTATTTCTGAAATTTTTTAATGGCCTTGTTTCTGACCTTGGCTCTTAAAATGTAGCATTAGGACAGTTTTTGTTACATATAGTTTTATTAACATTGTATCTAACTGAGTGGAAATTTCCCTTAATATATCCAATAAGCATGTTCTCTGAGGGAGTGATCTTTACTTTTCACTGATCCATGCCATAATATTTTCTTTGTTGTTTTTCATAAGAGGGTCAATGGCTTAGTGCAATGCAGAGATCTCTGTTTGATTTGTCAGTTCTCATTAGCACAGACTCTCTGATATTGTGATTAAAATGAAGGTCTTAAACCAAAAAGCATCTGCAATATGTGTAGACCTTGTGCAGCCCGCCATAAGCTTTACAGGTGAGCAGAGCCTAGGGCCAGTGGAATATATTTGTTCTTGTATGACAATCAATTTGTTTCAGGGACAAATGTAGCAAACATGCACAGAAGCCATCAAGGTGCTAATATACAAGAGTCTTTTACTGGGCAGCACCTGAAGACTCTTTATCTGATGTTTGTGACACACTGTTGCCCATGGCGACCCTTCAGCGGTGCTTCTTCAGGGATCTGAGCATGTAAAACAGAAACTGGAACAACCCCCTCAGAATCTTCAGTCATGCACCGCCTGAAACTTTAATGGTGACACGAGAAACGAGTCTTACAGATGTGAATAGGGAATACCACCATGATGCAGACAGCAATCACACCTCCTGTGAGTGTGTAAGGAACACATCTGAGAGTGTGTGTGTGTTAGCAAGGGTGCGCACAAGAACGTAAGTAGCGATGACTGCTTGAGGTAATTTCTGTTACTTTTTTGTTATTGTTTTGCCAGATGACAAGTTTTATGCCATCTGCTTCTGCTCCCAGCCAGCTGAGTGCCTGCTTAATTATTTAGTATGACTGGCCCGCTGTCACATTGCCATCTATGCATCAATGTCCATCTCGCTGATATACAAGAGAGTTTCTCAGAAGTGTATAAGTGTAGCTTTTCTAGGCATAAGATTTAATCTCATGTATATAGTAAACAAGTGTACTGACTATCATATTTTATTGAGTTTGCAACAATTAAAGCTAAAATCTACTACAAACTTCAAAACGGTTCACAAATTGTTTTAAATGTGATAATTCTTGATGTGAATCCCGAGGAAATTTGTAAATATGCTGGACTATTACTAGTGTGATTTGCTCCTCAATATCCCATTCTAAACCTTTATCATTTTGACTTTTATGATCAACTTCTATTTCCAAAGAGAATTTCATCTTAATATAAAATCCACACCATTAAAGGTGTTACAGTTGCTTTAGACATGCCATCTGTATTCCCCAATACATATTCATAGAAGACATTTTAATTGGAGAGTGGATTTAGAGTGATATGATGTTTATCATAGTCATAGGTAGAAGGATTATCTATTACACTGCCAATGTCTTTATTGTATTGACTCCTGCCATTGTGAATTGTGATGTGTAAATGGCGCTGTAAAAAGCCTTTGATGTGTTGTGCTGATTTGATTACTGTATTACACTCTTCTGTTTGCATGCACTTGCCATGCATACCTCATAAAAACAAACACTAAACTGTCTTTACATGACAGAGAGACTCCACAGCATTTGTACATGATGGACTAATAGTCTGAACTAATAGTTTGATATGACAAGGAATGATTTATAATTGTGTTTGCAAGTGTTGTATATGTATATATTTATATTTGTATATGTATGTAATACTGTGTATAAATCTTGTTGGAGCCTGTATATGTAATTGATCAATACAATAACCTGTAAATACCAGATTTTAAACAGTGACTACAACAGTCAGTGACAGCAACCTGATATTTCTGTCACAGTATGTGCTAATAATTATGAGACTAACTTTCTGTCCTTGTGTCTGCACAAGATATATTTCAGCTTCAGCTGAGCACATGGGGGTCTGTAACACCCCCGTTTGGACCGTCTGTTGGTTTATTCTGTGTTTGCCCATGTATGGAGTTCTTGTGCTTGTTATGTGTAATTTGTATCACCCGTGTCTTGTTTCTGCTTGATTGGTCCTTATTTAAACCTGTTTGTTTGTCTGTGATTGTATTGTTATGTTGTGTGGTCCCTGTCTGACTTTTCATCTCTGGTTTATCTAAAACACTGGATTAAGTTGTTTATAATTTTACAATCTTTGTTTAAGCTTGTTCATTAGAACCTGCATCGTGACAGGGTCACAATTCTCTGTCTTACAAAGTGTACTAACAAGTTTTATTTGGTTTAAAAGGTTTGTCAGATTAACTGTTAATCAAAGCCATGTGACAGGAATATTTAATGATTTTCATAGCACAATGTACTGTATGTTGTTAGTGGGACACTGTTAGTCTTACTACATGTTAGAGAATGAATCATCATGAGAGAAGCCTGAAACATAGCTAACCTGTTTCCATCCCAATCATTTATGGAATGGAGAAATCAGTCATTAGTTTCTTGCAGTTTCTAACTCCAGTTGAGTGAAATGTGGTCATGGAAAAGGCCCTGGTGCCCTGGCAATTTTGTCAACAGTGACTACAACCCAGTTTTATATCAGCTGACCTAAAACACTGACAATACAACAGATCAATATTAAAAGTACAAAACTTATTTTTTACAGCAGATCCTAATTCCTAAGGGGTTGTCATAAGTTTCCAGCATCAGTTCTCATTTACAAGGGCAACAGCCAACACAGGCAAGAAAAACATACTCACACAGACTCTAGTGGGAAAAACAAAATCTGTGAGTGTATTTTTTATTTATTCAAATGTCCCAGGATTCCACATTCTGACTCATATTGTAACAGGATGTGACACATAGTCTGTTTAAATCAGTGTTTGAGCTGCCAAGATGGCTATAGCTGGGAGAGAGCACCAACTATTGCTTTTGCATACCAATGAAAGAATGTTGTCACTAAAATAAATCAAAATTAAAAGCAAAAAATAAAACAAAAATTCTATTTTAAAAGTAGACCTGTGTAAAAATATAAGGGAGAGATGGAGGAACAAGAAAATATATGGGATAAAAACAGAGTAACAAAACAAACAGAGTCAGTCTCTAGTGACCTACATGAAAGTAATGGGAGCTGAGCTAAATGCACTCTCATATTAATATTTTAAAATGCCGTAATGTGGCGATGCAACCCCCAGAGGACAGATACATCAATTAGCAAGGGCTGTTTGCTTCAGGAAACAGAAACAACCATAATTTGCCGTTAAGAATAATTGTTCATTACAGCCAGCTTCTTGTCTTCTCTTTCACTTGGGCTGCAAATCTACACTTGATTGCGTGAATGGAAACATTGCCCCAGAGCTTTAATGCTCCTGGGTCATTAGTACAAAAAGGTTTGTTGTGCTGTTAAATCTGCTGCATGTTGCGGTGATCAATCAACGTGAAAGGGGCTTCCAACTAAAACCGCATTGCTGTAAATAAATCAATTAGCCGTGGGAGTAGAGCTTTTATCAGAATTGCGGTTGCACACACAGCTGAGGGGTTATGGATTCAGGCTGGTGGTGTTCAGGTAAACATTCATGTAAGTGTTCAGATGCAACTCAACCCATAGAATAGATTTGTAACAACATAATGCTTGATTCATTGCTCAGCCTGTCAACCATAAAATAAAAAGTGCTTCAGTAGACTTTGGGTTTGCTAATATAAGAAGCTTATAATCTTAATCTTATATATATTTATATGTAACATTTGTGGTATAAGCATTTTACTGTATAAATCACTGCCTTTAGGTTATCTAACTTTTTTTAAATATACAGAGTAGCGTTTTAATAAATATAATTGTGTTATGGATAGAAAAAATGTGTAGAACTGTATATATTTAAATTTTATGTAAAAATTTTACAATGTATTACATTATTTGTAGATATTACTTTTATTATTTATTTTTAGATTTTATGTTTTTAATTTAAAAATTAGCAGTCATAATGAATGTATGTAATTACCTGTAAAAACCAATTGCTCTTTGTCTATTTATCCTCTTCTGTTTTTATTTAACTGATTTGCATGTTATTGAGTTTATACACAATAGCCTAATGAGAGATTAATGAGTCACTATAATTATCAGTAATTTCATAATTACATGCAGTAGTGCCACATAATGATCTGCCCGGTAAGAGGAGAAATGAATGTCTGTTTATTGACACCACTGCAGAAACACAAAACAAACATTTCAGTCTTTCCTCTGTCAGCATTAACAGCACGATGCTTGAGTCACCATCTTTTAAGCTTTAACAGTGAGGCAAACAGACATGATTGGCTGTTGGGGGGATAATATTAATTGACTGATGGACACTCAACTAACAAAGGTAACATAGAGCATGTAAACAACTGCACATGCTTAATGTGCTAAAAATCTACTGTACATGGTAAATGAAGATAAAATATTGCATTCAATAATAAAATAAGACAGGAAAATTATAAACAGTATATATAAAATTGTTAGAATTCATAGTCTTCTTAACTTTTGATATAATTACAAATATTAATATGTATAGATATTTTATGTATACCTATATGTATATTTATATAATATATCTATATATGGTAACAAGTATATAAGGTATAAGTCTCACAATCAGGTCCGCAAACAAGGACATAATTGAATCCAACCTTAAACCTTCATAAGCGACAGGCAGCCTCACATATGACCTCACGCTTTCCTCGAAACACAATTATGTAGCCAAAGGTAAACAAGCACACAGCCTTGTGCTTCCTTTTCTTTCACTCTGTCACCAGATGGTTCCATTGAGAGGGAAAAAATCACTTCCATGACTGTCTGCTTGTTCTGTTTGCTTACTACTCACAGACAGGGTCGCAGTGGAGTCCCTAATGGTTATAAAACACCTGCTCAGCCAATCCTACAAACAAAACACTGAGGGGGGATGAAAGCAAAATACCTATGTGATCAGGTTAAAGGGGCTGCCAGCCACAAAGACTGCTGAGATAGGAAACACAGGCAGATGTTCCACCTATAGAGGTAAGGGTATTTGTCCTTATTGCCACAAAGAGGTATACAATCAGGCCTGCAAGATAATGGATAATTGGATATTTGTTATAATAATAGGCATAATATAAACCACTTTTGAGCAAAGAGGTTTGTTTGATGAGTTTCAGCAGTCAGCAGAGATTGGGTAACATTAGGAGTTCAGAGACAATGGGTTGTTTTTATGGTCATGGGCAAGATGCTGCAGAGTAAAGTACATCTAACTGAGTGACTGTCAATGTGAAACATTCACAGAGATGTATTTGTGTATATATTTGTGTTAAATGTGTGCATCATATGTTATGTATTAACCAACATACATAAAGACAAACTAGTTAACTAATTTAAAAGGGTTTTTCAAATGTCATGAGTGATTAGTGAGAACATTTTTAATTTGTGATAAAAATGTTTTGTAAAAAAGTTTAAAAAAAGTTTGTAGAAAATCTATAAATATTCATTATAAATAAATCCCACATATCACACATATTAAATCACATATGTGGATAATTATCACATATAAAAAGATTATTTAAATTTATAAAATTAAACATTTTTTCATGTTCTCTGTCAAGGTCAAATATTACTTTTTTTAAAACATTTTTAATCAGGCTTTTCCTCTTTTTTGTAGTTTTTTTCTCTAAACAGCCTTCATGTTTGCTATAAAATACTATAACAGTGTTACAATTAAAATTAGAGCCCCTGTTTCTGAGGCTGGAAGACAACAGGAAATTATAAACCATTTCTTATGATTAAAACTCTGCATGTTGACTATAAATACATTAACAGTCAGACATTTGCTTGCAAGAGATGTTTTTTATAACTGCCATTCCTCTTGCCCTCAACATCTCAATCACGTCGCAGTTCCCGCCCCTTTGTATTAGCAGACAGAAAGTGATGGACATCCTTTCACTACCTGCGTGACCTCTGGTAATCCTGTTTCACAGGCCGGCTCCCCACTGAAGGAAACACAATGGCGGCCGCTGTACCTTCTCCCAGTCGATACTCTGACAGACTTGATCAAGCAAATTAGCATGCTTTGGTAAGGGCATGACCAAAGACCTTTTCAACACCCCTGTGAATCCATACAAAGGCCAATGGATGGTGTGTGTGGTTTCTTTTCTTCTTCCTTTCTTCCCCTTACACCTTTGCATTTGTAAGACTCCTACCTTGCATTCACCTTCCTGTAGCTTTTGGATGAAGTTCAAATTAAAGTAGAATTGAAACTGTGGGGGAAGAACGGTTACAAGTAAAAAATGTGGTTTGTGTCTTAGATGTTAATACAGAGGTTGTGTTGGGGTGTAAATAACAAAGATTGTAAATGGATGGAGACACCGTGTAACTAAAATTGATGCATAAGGGAGTGTAAGATTATTCTAAGGTTCCAGGTGATCATTGGTGTAAAGTGAATAAATTGACAGGATTATGGTTTCGTCTATTACTGGCTTTGCTTTTTCTGTAAGTATTCTTCTAAAATACAGTCTATATTATATTTTTTAAAGCATTGTGTATGTACATATTTGATGACCTGTGATATAAACTGAAACATCCTAAATAAAGCCTGGTGAAAACAAAAAATAAGTTTATCTGAATCAAGTAAACATCTAATGAATTTGCATTTTTATGGACAAAATAATCCTCCAAACCATGTTACCAATGTTAAATGATGAATGTGTGTGTGTGTGTGTCCTCTTATCCTCTTTTCTCCACTCCCATATATTGTGCCCCAGTTATTAATTACATTTATTAGCATTAATTACATCACATAAATGTAACTGACACAACCTTTTCAACATTACTACACAGCTATAATTGTGTTTTTAAGTGTATTGCATGCATAATTTTACTAAAGGTGAACAGCACTCTGCACACACAGCTGCTGCCATTCCAAAAATGTTTTGGGAATATTAGCTCATGTTTTCAAAATTCCCCTAGAATACTGAGAACATGACACTTCTTTAAACATGTTGTTAAATCGTTTAATATTCTGTTATTTAGAGATAGATTTCTGGTAAACTGGATTGATTTTTGTTAATTAGAATCCTATAGGGTGTAAATACATATATAAATATGACTGTACTACCTCAGTTGACACCAAACTTTGCAATCCAAGTTATTCAGTTTGCTTGAATACATTTAGAAACCTATTCAATTTCGAAACTATGATGCACAATACAACAAGAATTTTCACTTGACATTTTCTAAAGCGTTTTATGCAGCAGTAAGGCCATGAATTGCTCAGTTTCATCATGTATTATCTGTTAATCCTTGAAACTCAAGTATTACATTAATGAATATTCAGTACTAGCAATTTTAGTACAAACTATTTACTAGTACTAGCAATAGTAAAAAAAGATATTTTATTGGCTTTTCATTTCTTGCAACCCTTTGTTTTCAACATGAGACTATCTCCTTGTACCATAGATGCTGCAAAATATGTAGAAAAGTTTGAAAAATTTTCCCAGCCCAACCAGCACTTTGTCACAACAGACACTCTCCTCTCAAGGATGATGGTGTGAAGGAGAGCCAGAGATCCTGCTATGCTAACTTCTCACTGGCTTAATAAAGAATCAATAGCCCTCCATGGCAAATTCTAGCATCAAAGATGCCCTAGCATCACTGTTGATCTACTACAGTACATGTGACACGTGTCTTGGACAAACGATTTAATGACTGAATGCCTGTTACTCACTTAAAAGCTGTGGTCTACTGGTTAAGGAGTTGGGCTTGTAATCAGTAGGTTGCTGGTTCAATTCCAGTGCC